>JAAAKG020017959.1:0-20499 GCA_010014905.2 Druon quercuslanigerum
AAAAAAAATTGACCTTGAAATAACCTTGAAATAACCTTGAAATAACCTTGAAGATCAAGTTCAAGGTCAAATTAAAAAAAAGGACCTTTTGAAAAAATATTTACCTGGAGAGATATTTAGGTGTATCGAGACTTTTTGAATACCCTGTATAAATAAATTAGTATTTTGACACTGTTTCTAGTTTAAAAGTTATTAGTTAACAATTTCGTTCATTTGAACGCTCTGAACTTCAAGCCTGTATGTTTTCAATTCAGAGTCGCCCAATATATATTTTTTTTAATTTCAAGAGCTTTCAGTACGAAATTATTAATTATTGTTTTAAAAAAATTGAAAAACTACTGATATTTAATACATAATAAATTTTTAAATGTCTAGTTAATTAATATTGTAATCATCGTGATTTAAAAATAAAATTATAATGTACCTAGTCTAGTATTCAAGTTTAATTGATTTATACCTCAATTAGTGTACTAATGTTATTTTTCTGATTTTCCAGGTGTGCATTTCTCTATTTTTGGATATAACAATATTTTTTCAACTTGGATGCTTCACTCCAGGGTGGCCACTTTCCCGGGATAAAGGCGGGAGAGAAATGTTACACAGGCAGATTTCTCGTATTTCCTAATTCGCGCATTTTGTAATTTTTTTCAGTTTCCACTTAGAAAGTATTTAATTTTTAAAGTGTTTATAATAATTGAACTCTAAAGGTTCACAATATATCTGGCAATATTTAAAATTTTGCCATTTAATCGGTGAAAATGACAGTGATTTTTTATTTGACAGAAATCATATCTTTCAGTAAAAAAATCGATGAAATCGTTTTAAATGTCCCTTTCTACTTAATAAAATGGTACTTATTAATAATATATTTATTATTTTTAAAATTTCTATAATTTTCCTTAATTAGTTTTTAGGTTAATTTTTGAAGGTTTCTAATTTTCAATTTAACAATATTGCAGTTTCAAATTCATATATTCAAAATTTCAGGCCCATGTCGCTATTAAATGTTTCAAAATGTTATATTCAAAACCTTGATAGTAAATATAAAGCAATTTTGAATTGAAAAGCATGATATTGTACAATTTCAAAAAATAAAATCATAATGTAGCAATAATATTTTTTATTCTTTATTTTAATTTTTAAGCTTTAATGTAAGATTCTAAAATGGTTTAATTTTTAGTTAAAGATATAAACAAATAAATCATTGCAAATTGAAAAATATTTGGTTCGAAAATTTCTAGAATTAATAACCTTTCTGAAGGGCGATTTGAAATTACAAAATGAGTTCACAATAAAAAAAAGATGCAAATTAAACTATTTGAAATAGGTACATAAGTACATGGATAATTTCGATAATTTTAAATGCTTACAAATTTAGAGTTCTGAGTTTTCATGATGAATGCTAAATGTTTAAGTTTTCCTTTTATGTGTTTCTATTTTGCAATTAAAATTGATTTTGTTAAATGGGGAGTCTATTTAGTAATTTAAAAAACTTTTAATTTTTAAGCGATTTGAATTTACTTCAGACAATTGAAATTTTATAGTGTTTGGGTATAAAAAAGTTTTGATATTACTGTTTTTTGTGACTAAAATTTTCTTTCAGTTTCAAATGAAATTCTCATTCGTTTAAGTTTTAAAGTTTCATGCTAGAAATGTTTATCATTTAAAATTACTATTCATTTTGAAAGTTTTTTTCAGATTAATGCAATTCATTTTTTCATTTCAGAAAAATTTGTTTAATCAGATTTAATGTTAAACTATAATTTTATTATATAATAACAATTTAAAACTCTAAAATTTCAGAAACTTTGACTTTAAAAGATTCAATTTATTTTTCAATATTAAATTGTGAAATTTTAATCTTTTAGAATTTAAAGTTATTCAAATTCAAAAGTTTAAAATCTTTAATCATTTAATTTTAAACGCATTTAATTATAAAGAATACAATTTCTCTGAATTATAAATGACCCAATTTCGAATATTCGAATCTTTAAATATTCAATTTTTACGACAATTTTTTTCTACGCCGGAAGAAATAACGAATATTTACCGGGAGAAACCCGGGAGTCGAAAACATAAAAAATGTTGGCCACCCTGCACCCTTATCTTGGGACTTAAATCTACATTCTTTATTCCACTACGGACTCAACATCGAAGTAGAGAATAGGTAAATATTATTTAACAATTCAGAGAAATTTATTTTATTTTAATTTAGAAAATCACATTATGACAGCTAAAGAAATTTAATTATTTTAATTAGCAAGTGGATTTGTTTTTTTTTATTGCAACAGATATAAGCTTTTCTTGGCTCTCGGAATAAATTAAAAACTAAAAACATAAATTAAATTAGAAAAACTATAAAAATGAAGTTTAAAAGTCCGAACAGATACGTTTGATTTAAATTATAAACCAAGAAAAGATAGCGCGAACGGGAAAATTATATAAATTCAAGCATGTTATTCTGATATTATTTTATTTTCTGTTCAGAACGCCTTTATATTTACAGCCCTCACACACCCTTTATCCCCTATGTTCAAATAAGATCCCTAAAGTACCCTATTTGCATCCCATAATGAAATTTAAAAAAAAATTTATAATAAGACGTAATAAGACGTATACGGACGTAACCTAGAAATTGTTAATAGATTTCAATAATTTAACTGCGTTTTTAATATTTGAGGGTATTTTTAAAACTTTTAAGTCATTGCAAGAGCATTTCATTTGAAATATTTTAGCGATTTTCAAAAGAATCTGACAAACAAAATTAATTTCATTGATGTGAAGGGATATCAAAGCGTTTGAAATATTTTAGAATAATATTTTTTCTAAGATAGCGGAAGATAAGGACCGATTTAATGGGAACTATAAGATTTTAAGATATTTTTTTAAAATTCCATAGAATTTCACGGGATTTTATATTTTAGTGGATTTTAAAGAATGTATTCACGAGAAGTGAGCATTTTGTAGGGTATCAAAGATTTAAGAGATTTTTAATTAATTTATTTATAATTCAAGCTGAATTCTATTTATTCTTGATTCTTTATAATTATTTTCAACAATTTTGAATTTTTTAATTCGCTTAAATTCTTCTAGATTTACTCAGATTTACTAAATTTAATGGGTTTAAAAAAGTAAGTTTTAATTTAATTCGTCATGATGATTAATTGATAAAATGATTAAATGATTTGAAATATTCTAAGGTATTTTTTTAAATACCTTGGCATTTTCAAGAGCTTAAAAAATTTCAAAGGATTTCAAAATATTTTAAGGGATTCGAAATATTTTTATTTTTAATTCATTTTAGTAATTAAATAGAATTTCAACGGATTTTAAATATTTGAGGGTATTTTCAAAGATTTTCAGGCATTTTCAAGAGCTTTGAAAAGTTTCAAGGGATGTCAAACGATTTCAAAGGATTTTTTATATTTTAGGGAATCTCAAAAGATTCTAAGGCATTTTAAAAAAAGTGAGGGGTTTCGTAAATTTGAAGAGATTTTCTATTTTTTTGCAATTCATTTTTAATTCGTCCTTAATTCTTATGAATTTATCTTAAATTCGTTTAAATTAATTAAATTTTAGTCAAATGAATGGATTTTCAAATGTTTTTCTTTATTGTTTTGAATTTTTGCATATTTTGAAATTGTTTTGTATTCACTTGATTGTTTTTTAAATTGAGTTTGATTCTGTATGAATTTCATTGAATTCTTTTAAATTGTATGGAATTCTCTTAAGTTTTTTAATTCACCTGAATTTTTCTAAATTCACTGAATTCTATTTAATTTAGTTGATTTAAAAAAATATTTTTAAGTGTTTATTTAATTGTTCCTGAAGTCTTTTAACCGCACCTTGCATTTTTAGATATTTAATCAAATTCTTTTGAATTACCTTTAATGTTTCCAAGCTCATTTTAAAGTTACTGAATTCAATGAAGTTTTTTCATATTCTTAAATTGTTTAAAATTTTTTGGATATTTTTTAATTATCTTGAATTTTTTATAATTTTAACGAATTTTTCTCGTTTACCTTAAATTACTCCAAATTCATTCCAATTTGCGGAAATCAATAAAAAATTTCTGAATAATTTTGTTTTTGAAATTCATTTGAATTATTTTGAATTTAATTGTTTTGATGCCTTATGAATTTATCCTACATTTTTTATTTTTTTGAACAGCACAGGGACCGTGAGGTCTGTATTTATCAAATTAAATTTCAATTTTAAATATTTGAACACATGAAAATGACAACTAACCAATTTTTCGAAGTTCTGTTTTTAACAATTTTAAGTAATTTACGACACTATTTATCGATACGTTTTCGAAATTTGTGGGAATCATTTCTCCTTTCACTTAAAAAAAATCATTTTAAAATTTTGAAAATGACAAGTAGATAAGGACCATTCAGTTTTCCGACTCTCAAATATAGAAAATTTAAAAAAATGTTCTGGCCTTCCTGAAACATTGCAAATAATGGCCACATCTGCTATTCTGTGTAAATTTTCAATCATGTAGTATTGAATTAATTTTATGTTCGGTCCCTTTCCAGATGTCATTCCAATATGTTTATAAATTCCTAAATTCAAGTGCTATAGTAGAAATATTTAATTTTTTTTATTTATCGTAAAATTTAATTTTTTTTCCTTATCCAGATGCCATTCTCATGTTTTGCTTTGCCATTCTTTGTTTCTTCAAATCAAATTTATCTGAAAGTAAAGATTTATATTCTTGAAAGAATTCAAGTTCCCTAATTAAAGTAAAAAGTAAAATATTAAAATTGCTCTCAATATTTCAGTATTCGTCCGTTCCAAATATTAACAACTAACATATTCATTAACTTTTTACAGCCTTTGTTATATAGCAACTGTTTTCTTGTTGCGAACACCGTTTTTGATAAAGTCAAAAACCGCTCAAATTCTACGTGTCTTATTATTAATATTATTAATTGTTCAAACTAGTTTTATTTTTCTTGTATCCTATAAATATTAAAAACCAACATAAGTAGTTTAAAAACATAATATGCCCACCAAAATATTCATAATTGCCCGAATTGTCAAAAGGCATTTATTTCCGAATGAATGCTTCTCGACAGTTTAAAATCTATGTCACTATGTTGATTTTCTCACCACTTTTTATATACGCACATTTTATTTAACACTTTGCCAAAACTTATTTTCAACTTTGTCGTTTAAAATTATTTTCATTTTAATATTTAATTCCCTTATTAAGGAATCAAAAATTTAAAGTAACAATTGTAAGTACCTCATCAAGTGTTTAGTAACTTTGCAAATTAATTTTGTCTAACAAAAATTATTCTCAACTGTTCTCAGATATATCTAAAAGACAATTTTGGAATTCTTCTTGATTTAACAGGTGTGTGTATATTCTTACAAATTTGAGAAAAATATTACAAAAACAGACTTCACAGTCTTCCTTCAAAAATGCTTGCAAATTTTCTATTCGACTTTTGATCTCTTAAAATTTATAAATATAAAACATTTACTTTATACATTAAAAATCTGTATTTCTGTGTTTCTAAATTTTATTAATCAATCTTCTTACGCACTAGGAAGCCTCAAATGATAAAATTATTATGTACATTTTTATATTATCAGTAATTTATTTGTTGGACCGAATCTATTTCAAATCAGGCAAGTTCTACACTTCAAGTCGAAAAATTTCTTGGGGATGAAATATTCGAAATATAAATAGAAAATTTAAATTGTAAATGATTGTTTAATAATAAGAAATAATTCTCTTCTTAGCATTTCGATACCACTTATTTTGAAAAATTCGAAAAAGTATTAGAAGCTTTCTAATAATTACGAGAGATTTGAGGAGATTGCATTTTTTTTTAATTTATGAGGAAATTTTAACTGGTTTAGGTTTTATTTTATTATTTTATTTTATTCTATGTATGTATTAGGATGTGAACATTTTTTAGGTAAACTGAATTTTGCAAGGTGTTAAGAGAATGAAAAAATGTTAATGGGAAAATTTTTAATCATTGAAAAAAGATCACAAAACATTTTGAATTATGTCCTAAAATTCTCAAACAGTGTGTAAAAGGTTTTGAAGGAAAAATTTGCAACTTTGCCATATAACATAATTTTAGAAAAATTAGGGATTAATTCTTCTGAGGCCTTCTTGTGCAATTTTGTTGTACAATTTTTTTAAAGCTTATGTTGGCTTAAAAAATATACTTTCAAATTTGAGTATGTTTAAGATATATTTAGCAATTTTAAAACGATTTAGAAATATTTAAATTTTGTAAAGACTTTTTTTTTAATTTGTAAATTATTATGAAAAAGCATAGTTTTTTAGGTTCCTAGGAAATGTGAATATAATTTTTTATTTAGAAAAATTAATTTTAAGAGATTATCTAAAAACATTTCATAAGATTTCAAACATTTTTAAAGAAGAATCTGATTGTTAACTTTGCTGAATTAAAGAAAAATCAGGAAATTTTTTAATAATTTTTAAAGATTAGAAGGTTGAGAAGGTCTGGTAAAATTTAAAAAAAAAGAAGTTTCTTAATATTCCTGTGGAAATTTTAAATGATTTTTTATTTTAAAAAATGAACTTTAAGAGAGATTTACAAAAGATTTTTAACATATACGATTTCCTAAAATTTTGAAAAAGAGTTTAGAAGATTTTAAAGCAAAGTTTTTCAATTTGATAAGAATAAAAACTGTTGAAAAAAAGTAGATTAAAGAAATATTTAGTAGATTTAAAGAGATTCAAAAAAAATGTTAAAGTTTAGAAATTGTAAGACAATTTTTTTATATTTTGAAGGATTTTTCAAAATTTTGAGAAAAAACCGAGTCAGCTCAACATAATTTCAGAATTTAAGACGTTTTAAATAGATAAGACATATCCAAAACCTTGGAAACATTTTCACCACTTTAATTGAAAGTTAATCTCTTTGGTTGGAAAATGATGGTTGAAAATTCATTTTTCTTTGTCTGAAAATCAATTTTTTGCACGGAAAATTTAACTATTCCAGTTAAAACTTTAACTGCTCTTTTGAACATTAATTTTTTGTACTGAAAATTTAACTAATCAGTTCTTGGTTGATAATTTATCTTTTTTTATTTGAAAATTCTTCTTTTTGGGTAAAAATTATTCTTCTTGGTTGAAAATTCAACTATTCCAGATGAAGATTCATAACTTTAGTTAAAACATTGGTTAAAAGTTAATTTTTTTAACTGAAAATATAACTATTCCAGCTATGGTTGAAAATTGAGCTTTTTTACTTCATAATTCAACTGTTCGGTTTGAAAATGGTCTTTCTTTAGTTGAAAATTCATGTACTTTGTTGAAAAGCCTATTTTTTAGCAGAAAATTAATCTCTTTCTTTAAAAATTAGAGTATTCCAGTTAAATATATTCATCATTATAGTTGAAAATAAAACTACTTGGTTGAACATTCATAATTTAAATGGAAAATTCATTACTGGTTAAAGATTTGTTTTTTTGTGTGGATAATTAAACTACTCTGTTTGAAATTGATCTGGTTAGGAATTTTGAGCAATTTAAATTGAATTTAATATAGTATCCACATTAATTTAACCTAAATCTATACTGAATATTAAGCATAAGATGATGTAATAAAAATTTATTTGAATTATTATTATCATTCAAATTCATCGACTGTGAGACTAATTCAAGAAATGATTAATGCTGTTTTACGTATTATTTCTTTAATCAATGGTGTTATATATTTAAGAATATCTCATAATATAATTTGTCAAACCTGTTTAAATTAAATAATTTTTTGAACACCTCTAGAAACCGGTAACAATATTATTTATAATGAACTCACGAAACTGTATACATATTCCGAGTAGATTATTTAAAAAAATGCGAAACATTTGAATGGCTCCGTATTATGAAAAATTATACGTTGAAACCCTCTAGAATAATTAAGGAATTTCTTCCATGGATTTGTTTAGACACGTTAATTTTCTTTCTAAATCGAATTTAAGAGTTTTTCCATAAGCCACGAAAGTCTCCTGTTAAATAAAAAGCAAAATGTAAGTAAAAATGTTTATTGACGTAAAACGAACATCGTAACAATGAGATTTTCACAATAATACAGAATTACTCGGTATCTAGCACAGCATTCAACCAGCTAATTGAGAAACTAGCGATCAAAAATCGAGCAATAAATGCCTCGAAGATATATTTTTTTTTCATTATACTGCGTACTCTCCAGTTCATCAGAGTCTCTTAATATCTTCTTCTATTTCTATAACACTCATTTCAAAATACTTACAGGAGGATAGCGTCAAATCGAGAACAAAAAATTGTATTTACAACCAGGTACCTTACATCGGCATGTTAAATTACACCTCCTTTCATCACGCGTGATGCACTTTCCCAGTGGCATAAATATTTACCAACGCCAATTCTTCTCTGCAAATGAAAATGCGATTTTAACTATCACGAGGAAAATGCAAGCGGTAGTATTTTAGATTCAATCTTACATTTCTTCTTCATATAACCTTTCGAGACTTTCTAAAATATGATTCTCAATTTTTTTTCTTCTTGTAAATTAGCCGGGATATGTATTTCATCAATAAAAAACAGTGCGAGTTTTATGAAGTTTGTCAGGCATTTTCAACGAGTAACGATTATGAATTTATCTAAGTGTAAAAATCGAGACTTGTGTCAATATAATTATAACAAAAATCGTTGTCTTTTGGAGAACCTAATGAGTTGGAAATTATAGGCGGGAATCTGAGGCCACGCTTAAACTTAACCTCAACAAATAAAAAGAAATCACTTCAAGTATGTTGAATTCGTTCCTTTTAGAACGCGAGAATCTCGAGCAGATTGTGCAATTCAAAAGAATGACTAAATTCTAATTAAAAAATGCAAATCCACCTCGTAGAAAACGTCAAGCTGCTCTTTTTATATCTATTATTACACCACTGTTCCACGAAGACTTTCTCGCGACGCAGCTCTCATCGGAGAATAATTTCTTCGCTTACGTACACAGTTATACGTATTGTGCAAATGTATTCCAGCTCGAAAAAAAGATCCACGCGCTCATATCCGCGCGACACACTTTGGTACTAATAACATTGTAATTTATTAAAAATTTAATTAATCTAGTTTAGCATGCTCTGGATTCAAGCATCAATCAGTTTTCTTGGCCGCCGTGTCCTTGGCAGGTTCTACCTTGGCTGAATCGTCCTTCGCGGGTTCAATAGCTTTCGGTCCGTCTTTTTTCTCCTTTTTCTCCTTCAGCTCCGCTTCCATTTCTCCCGAGAATCCAAACTCGTTGACTCTGGAGAGATCAGTTTTGTAGATCCAGCGTTGGTAGAGGAATATGCAAAAGACAATGTCATCTCGGAAACAACCTAGCCTGTAAAGTGTCGGCATTTTGATGACAAAAGCGAACACGTCGTCGATGAAAGTGTTCAGGAATTTGTAGGACAACATGCGCCAGGGAAGGTGCGCAACGCTCTTCAGTTTGTAATTGATGAAGAGCTGTGGAGTCATCATGATGAAGCCGAAAGTCAAGAGGAATCCGTAGAGCATACTGAGAACCCACGAGTACCAGCTCTTGTGTTCGAGGTACATGAGAGAGTAAACTGCGTAGCCACCGAGAAGTGGGAAAAGGGCCCAAGATAGATACTTGAAGGCGAGTCTGTCGTACATCTTCGTCGAAGATTCAACGTAGGAGCCTTTGTCGTGAACAGATATCCTGGGGAAGATTCCAAGGATCTTGGATTCTCGGTTTACTTTGATGTCTACGGTCTTGTTGATCTTCCATATTTCAATACAGAGACCAATCGCGCAACTTATCCTGACGACGGTGTTGGTTTCGTTGTCGAGGACGTAGAGAAGAACGATTAGGGACTGGAACACGTTGAAGAAGACTGACCGGACGGAGAGACCTTCGAGAGATTTACGATTGTTCCAGAATTCGATATCTGTGAAGAGAAGGATATTTTAGATTTCAGAAGCTTTGAGGATCTTCATACCTTTGTTATTTAGTGATCATTTTTACCATTTTTAAATGCGAGGAACTCAAAGATGCTGTGTAGGATTGATACGGCGAAAGTCAGACCCAAGAGATAAGCATTCGTCTCGAGGAGAGCTTCCTTCAGAGTATCTTGATCGCTCTCTTCTTCCTCTGCACTTCCTGAAATTTTATAAATATTTGTAGAATGCAGCTTCGAAAAACTTTCATCGCAGAACTCGAACCTTAATCAAAACTATTAAAGGAGATGAAGTTTCAAATCAAAAAGAGCAATTTACAATCAAGAAAGATTTTACAGTGAATATAGAAAAAATGCATACAAAACATTGAATTTTGACGCCAAATAGACAAGCTTTCAACAAAACAGTTAAATTTCCATCTAAATACTTTAATTTTTAACCAAAAAGATTAATTTTCAACCAAGAAGTTCATTTTCGGCCAAAAAATATGAACCCTCCACAACATACTTATATTTTTAACCAAATATTTGGATTTTAAACAAAGAAGATTATTGTTTTACTAGAAGCGACAAATTTTTAAAGGAATACATACATTTTTAATCAAATAGATGCATTTTCTATCAAGATTAATTTTCTACCAAAAAAAATACGAATTTTGATAAACAGTTTGAACAATGGATGTGAGCCCACATTTTATTTCGGGGAACTCATTGTTAATAAAAAAAACGAATTTTCTACAAAATAATTTTGGAGTTCAACAAAACGAATCTTAGAGTTCAACAAAACATTTTTTACTAAATAGTTGAAATTATATGCCAAATTGTTGAATTTTCAACTAAAATTATAAATCTTCAACCAAAAAAAAAATTTTTAAGAAATTAGTTTAACATTCAACCAAAAAGTTGAATTCCCAATCTGGAAAGACGAATTTTCAACAAAAAATGTAAGCTGATATTTCAACAAATAAATATTTTAACTTCAAATAAAAAAGTTTTACTTAACCAGCAAAGATGAATTTTTAATAAAATACTTTAATCCCCAATTAAAACATAATAATTTTCCATTAAAAGTTTCAACAAGAGAATTGATTTTCTACGTACAAAAAAAAAAAACGAATTTCCAAACCAAAAAAGATGAATGCTCCACAAAGAAGTTAAGATTTTCAATTTAAAAAATTTGCTCGTCAAGAAAGAGTACAAAGTTTAAATCAAATGGATGAAATTTCAAACCAAAAAGACGAACTTTCAAGAAAACAGTTGAGTTTTTAACCAAGAAGTATGACTTTTAAACAAAAATGTTACACTTCTAACAAAATAATTCAATTGTGAATCAAATAATAAAATTTGTAAATTAAAAAAAATGAATTTCTAACCAAACATTTATTAGTAGGTTTTTTAACGAAAAATTCAGAATTTTCAACCAAAAATAGTGGGATTTTCCTATTGGGTTCTATTAATTTATTTCGAATTTAAATGGAAAAATGATAAAAGAAGGATAGAATTCAAAACCTGCGATAACGAAACAGGAATTTTGATAGATATTATTTACACAATTTTTTATTCGAGGTAGGTTTTTGGAATATTGAAAAAAAACTTATCCTGTAAAATCTCGTAGGTATGGGGTAAAATCCCTACAGATGCCTTGAAATACTTTAAAATTCCGTAAATTATCTGGAAATTTGTCAGATTTTTAGAAATCCTCCAAAAAATTTTAAAACTTCGAAATCCTCTGACATCAGACTGAAAATTTTATAACTTTCCATGGATTTTTTTTAATACTAGAGAAGCTATTAGAAATGCTCTATTAGAAATGGTGGTCGAGCATTTCGCCATCTGGTGCCAAAAATCAGAACTAGCAAGAGTGGGTACAATTTTAAAGAAGCATTTTAATTTTTGCATGTAAGTAAAAATAAGTCTTCATCCGAAACAAAGCATTTCAGATAAAATTTTGATTTTGATTTCAGGAATTCGATAGCGTATCGCAATTGAAAAACTCCCAATAAAATCTTTTCAAATGCTTGAAATCACTTAAAATACTTTAAGGCCATATGATCGGCACTTTTCTTGTTTCCTATCTTATTTTCCCACGAAGTGCAACATCGAGTTGAAAATTTAGGATACTAAATATGAAGTACTAAGAAAGGTGGATCTGGTCCTACATTTTTATAATCATGAAAAAAGTTTTTTTGTAAATAATGTTTTTGTTACTTTTTTCATAATTATTAAATTTTAGGACCAGACCCACCTTTCTTAGTGCTTATTGTTTATTATCCTCAATTTTCAACTCGATGTGGCGCTTCGTCCGAAAAAAAGTTAGAAAATAAAAAAGTGTCGGTAAGTTAGGAAGCACATGAAGTCACATGGCCTTAAAACTGAATGAAATTCTGAGTGCCATTTTCCAAAATACCTTGAAATGTTTCGAAATGCCCTGAAATCTTTTGGAATCCTCAAAATCTCAATATTTTCTTCGTTTTGGAAATGACGGATATGTTACTCAGATAATAATAGTAGACAATAGTAACAACAGCATTCTTTTTTTAAAGAAAAAAATGCAGAAGTATTATAAATACCTAGAAGTGAGGATGTCCATTTATTTCTCATGTTTTGCGCCGTGTAGATTTGCCATTTGAATAGTGAAAGAGGTTGATAGGTAAGACGCAATTCAAGTTCTTTGACGGTATCGTTTATTGGTTGATAGTCTCGCTGCATATTCCAGAAGTCATTGAAGTAAATTACTGGCTTGTAGAAACTTCCTGCTTGCGAAAAATGGATGTCTGGAAAAGGAAGTTTATTATAATTTTTGAGGGCTCGGACACACTTCAGAGATTCAAAATAGTGTCAATAGTGACATCAATTCTGAAAAATAGTAGTAATGTAGTGTCTTGAATTTAATCAAACAATAAACTTTTATATAAATCACGCAGTCCTTGGATCGCCTAGAATTTTTTTGAAAATTGAATAAAAGGTTCAAATTAAAAAAACTACGATTTCCGGTTTGTTTTTTAAGTAAGAAAATTAAATCCAAAGCCATACGTATAGAAAAAAACACAAAATAGTAAAAAAAAAGCATGTTGCAACTTTAATTTGGACCTTTCTAGCTTAAATTATGGAAATTGCTAGATACAGATTTAAATTTTTGTTTATAGAGCAGGCAAAAAAAATTGTGTACATTTTAAACTTAACTATAATAAAAATAGTATTTTTCTATTTTTCATTAAACAGAATTTTTTGTTTCTAAATTCTGGGGGGTTTAAGGGCAAATTGAACAACAACTTTAGACTTCACGCTGATAATTTGATTTCAGTAAAATTAGAAATTTTCATAAGAGAAAAATATCTTTAAATTCAAAGTTTTTTTCCAGGTATCTTTCGTTCGTACATTTAAATATCTGTACATTTTAAAATACTACTATTTATATGTAAAATTAAATAACCGTTTTTTTAACTTGTGAAAGTAACTTTATCGGAGGATCAGTAATTGCATAATAACACAGTTTCTCTTAAATTTAATATTAGATTATAGATATTATTAGATTATAGATAGATTAGATTAAATAAAATTTTTTTAGGGTAAATGAATATGTTTAATGTGGAAAGCTTTAATAAATTATTTTACAATAAATTGTTAAATATATTAACACCATTGAATAATTAAATAAATAATTCTTAAAAAATAAATGATTTCTTGAATTTGTTCCTAAACTCCATGAATTTGAATAATAATTAAAACGATTGTTTATTTTATCTTTGTATGCTTAAAATCCAGTGTTTATTTAACATATTAATATTTTGAAAGAAATATATTTACCAGGTGAGTAGACACCCTGTAAAAACTGGGGGAATAAGGAGATTTTTTCAAGAAAATAGGGAAATATATTCTTGAAGATCAAAGTGTTGTGGTACTATATTAAAATTTATTTTAAAACGCTTCAAATTCCTAACATTTCAAGTAACAATATTGCATTTTCAACAAGATATATGAACCAAATAGTTGATTTTTCAACCACATACTTGAACTTTCAACTAAAATAGATTAATTTTTCACAAAAATTGGAATAGTTGAATTTTCTACCAAAAATTACGATTTTTCAACACAACAGTCAACACAAGTTCAACACAACAGCAAAAAAGATTAATTTTCAAAAAATTAAATATTTAAATTTTCACTTAAAGCCATGTGAGCGTAAACTTATTTTTTTTCAAATCAACTTATGTTAACACGAAAAGCGATATCGAGTTAAAAATTTGGGATATTACAATATGAGAAGCACTATAAAACATTTACATGGTTCTAATTTTTTATAATTATAAAAAACAATAAAAATTGTTACAAAAAATGTTTAATAATTGCAAAATTTTAGGACTAGACACACGTTTCGCGTGATATTAGGTAGGGTTTGAAAAAATGTAAAAAAAAATGTTGATGTTACGCTCACATAGCCTTAAACAAATTAATTTTCAGCCAAAGAATAAAAACCAAATCTGAACAAAAAAGCTCGTTTTTCAACCAAACTTGTATTTTCAGTTAAAAAATTCAGTAAATTCAGTTTAAAAATTAATCTTGAACTCAAAAAATAAATGTTTAAGAAAATAGTTCAATTGATTTTTTAACTAAAATGCTGAATCTCTAACCAAAAGAAATTAATTTTTAACGAAACAGTTGAATTTTCCACGAAAAAAGACATTTCAACAAAATACATGAGTTTCAAACTAAAAAAGATGAATTTTGAACAAAAAATAGAATAATCTTCAATCAAAAAATAATAATTTTCAATGACAAAAAAACTTTTTTCAACAAAATAGTTAAATTTTCAAACCAAAAAATGAATTCCTAATGAAAAAGATAAATTATCAACCAAGCAGATTAAATTTCTATAAGAAAAGGTGAAGTTTCAGTTAATGAAATGAATTTTTAACCAAAAAGATTTTAACTAATGAGATTATTTTTTACAAAAAAGACTAATTTTCAACAAAATACATAATTTTTCAACTAAAAAAAATCAATTTTCTACAGAAGAGATTAATTTTTAACTAAAATGGTAGAATATTATGATAGATTATTTAATTTTCCGTAGTAAAAAAATGAATAAAGCTACTTTCATAAATGAAAAAAACATTGTTATTTAATTGCCTGACTTTCAACAAATTTCCTGACATTTCCAGGTTTTGTACCGTATATAGAAATTTTATAAGCTTCCTCCAAACATGATAACTTTAATTGATGTATTTTTAAATACAGGCAATTTCTACATATAATTTGAGTTACTTAAAAATACATTAGCTTCTAATTTCACGAACGTCCATATCTTGATAATTATTCTTAAATGAATAGACTGATTCACATGCAAATTATTCATTCTCGAAGTTTTAAACAGCATATTTTTAACTTGAATTGACTAAAAAATGTTCATTTAATTTTTTGAAATGATTAATATTGTTGCTAAGGGCCAAGTGACTAATCTTGGAAATAAATATTTAATTATACTTAGAAGTATCACTATTTAATAAATAAGTATAGTTTTACAAGAGCAAATATTTTTGAGTATGAAAAAGATTTTGGGCATGTATAAATTGTTTAACAAATTTTATTTTTTGTCGGACTTTTTTATATCGCTGTAAATGGAACTCCAACAACCTTAGTATATCCAGTTTTTAAAAATAAATTTTTTAATGCAGAAATAAATAAAAGCCCATTTTAAATTATTATAAAACTATAAAATTTCTTATAAAATGATTCTTTCTTCTTTTTTACATGTACTATTTCGCCTCTTTTAAAGTCATTTTTGCGCTGTTATCCCTTTTCTAGTATTATAAAAAGTTTTATCTTACATTCATTGAGAGGAGGAGGAACTTGACCAGGCACCCAATTGGTTTGGTCCACAACTAAATTAATGGTCATATTCGGGTGCCAGTGAGAAAGAATTTCCTGGTTCATTAACTCTGCTTTCTGAAAAAAAGAAAGAAAAACTAATTCAAATGTTTTGCATTATAAACATAAATAAACTATGCGAAAATGCCCTAATTAGGATGGCGAATAATGGTCAGATTTCAAATTCCAGATCATTTCGATAAATTCGATAAATTTATTTACTTATCTCCCATACTGCTTTAAATCACAGATTCCTTGCAATATAATACAGGGTGGGCGTTGTAATTGAAGGATTTACTGTTGAAGTTAAAAATGTTGTCATTTGAAGGCATAAAAACTGAACTGCACATTAAAATACGCAAAGTAAAATTACTGAAATTTAAACTTTTAAAATTAAAGCTTGAAAGTTTTTTTATTCAAACGATCAACATTATACACGTATAAAATGTAAGCTTTTAACATTTTTCATTGGAAATTTTTTTAATTGAAATGCAAAATTGACCATTTTTAACTTCTATAAATTGTACAGTTGAGAGTTTAAAAAAATGAAATACACGCTATCATTTTTAATGCTCTAGATGGATGAATAAATCGAAGAACTTTCAAAATTATATAAATTTAAGGAATTCCAAGTTAGAAAAATGAACAATTCTTATTTATACATCGAAATTTGTTTTGAAATCTTTTTAAATATTACTTCAAAATGATTTTTGTACATCACTTTTAATTTTACCAGGAATCTTCAGAAAAATTGGATTTGAAACGTTTTAAAATCATTAAAAAACTTCAAAATTTGATTTCAAATTTTTTACGTTTAAAATGATTCGCAATTTCCCTTAAAAAAATTTGAAATATCTTTAAATGTACTCTTAAAATTAATTTTTCGAAATAAAAAATCATTCTAAAACTTTCCTAAAGATCTTGATAAAAACTTTTCTTTAGAGACATTTCAAAATGCTTAAAAAGCTAACTAAATTTTTTTTCGAAATAGTCAAAAGTCTACATTTGGTATTACATTTTTTGAAATCTTTTTAAGTTTTCAGTTATTTCTTAGTCTTTTCAGAAATTCTAAATATCTCTGAAACTTTCTTGAATTTTGTCTGAATTAATAATCGTACAATTGTAATTTATTCATAAAAATTTGTTTTTGTTTTGAAAGCTTTTTAAATATTTAGTTGACATCAATTTTTTCTATAAAAAAACATTGTCAACTTTCGAAATCTTCAAACATGTACCTAAATTCTGCTAAATTAAAAAAAATAATAATTTCAAAGTTTTTTTGAATCTTTTCAGAACTTCACTTACAAACTTAAAACATTTTTAAATAAAACAATTTGAATTGCAACGATTGAAAGATTTCTGTTTTAAACAATTCACTTTCAAATTGTTTGATTTTAATATTTGGTTCATAATTGAGAACTTTAAAGTAACAATAAAAAATTGCTAAGTATCACAAATTTCATATTTTCTTGATTTTAAAAATTTCAATTTAAATGGTTTAAAATATAATATTTCAGACTGAAACAATATTTAAATATGCTTTAAATTAAACAAATAAATTATTTTTCAATTTTAAATAATCAAACTACAGTTCAATTGAAAAATCATTAAATAATTTATATCTACAATTGATCAAGATAAAACGTTTTTTTGTTTAAATATTTCAATTACAAACGCTATTTATTTTTAATTGTTTAGTCTTTTAAACTGTATTGTGAAATTCTTTAAATTGAGAACTAAAATGGAAATTTTGGATAGATAATCATTGAAAACGTTAACAAGTAAACTTAACATTAAAAAACAAGTTGAAATCAAACTTATTTTAAATTGTATTATATCATGTCATATTTCAAGTGAGTTGATATATTTTTCTTATAAAAATCAGTGAAATTCCCTGTCAAATAACAAATTAACTATCATTTTACGTTTTTTTCCTGGTCTCAAAAAATTCCTGGCCTTTTCCCGGGTGAGCAGTCACCTTGCAATTATATTACTTTTACTTGTCGAGCTTATTGTCCTGAAGCTTTTTAAAATTATTAGATCTAGCACATGTAAAACAACAAAAGCACTTTTAAAAATAATGGTACTCTTAGAGCAAGCAAATGTTCAAAATCGAAAATTATTATATTACATTATCCACAGATAAAAAAGAGGTACTTTCGAATAAAAAAAAATCAAGGTCTTTAAATTAAATTCCAAGTCATCTCCAGATTTTTCAAGGTTTTCATTTCAAATCTCCAACCTGCTCATTCTTTTCCGGGTTGCAATTTCCTACTGTTTCTAATTTCCATTTCTTAAAAAAAAACTTTTTTCAAATTACCTTAATTTCTTCTTCCGTCGCAGTAGTTTCTCCAGTCAGCAAATTATGCGTTTTCTGATAGCGAACTTTCTTGAATTTGTTCATCATTATCCTCGCATGAGACACCATATCTTTTCCTGCGTACTTTCCTTTTCCAGAATTAGGATCCGGTGATTTTCCGCTTTTGGTGATAAAAACGTGGAGGTAAATCGAACCATTACTTTTGAGTTGATCTGAAGGAGTAAACTTGTGTATATGGACTCTCGTTCCATCGTTTTCTGGCCCACTAGTCCAGTCGCCGTAAATTAATTCCTTCTCTGTCCAAACGTGTGCATTTGGATCCCCAAAGTCAGTAAAAGTTTTCGATTCCGATAAATAAACGTTTAGGTCAAATATTGTTCCATTTTCAAAAAGATTCGCGGAATTTAGTTTAGGCATTGGTGCACCTCCAGGACCAGGTGTCGTTGGCGCTTCAGTCTGAGGTCGTCGAAAGAAGGAACTTATGAAATATATTATAAGTGCCCGGATTATCAGGGATTTTGTCACGGCGAAAAACGATTCTCCCCATGTTCCTTTATTTTGTTGTCTTTGTTGTTCAGCTTCTGCTACGGCCTGTAATTAGATAATTGAATAATTTTAATATATTTATATTTTAAATTTAGGTTTCAATGTCAAAATGAAGAAACAAATGCTAAGCGGGACGTTTTTTTTAGGAGTCTAAATATAATTTTTTAATTTAGCGACAAGTATCTAGTTATTACAGTCCAAAATGTCTCCATCTTTATCCTTTAGTGTGGGGTTAAGTCATCTACTTTTAATAAAAAGGCAAAGTGTAATTCTTTTTAATTAAAAACTGTTAACACTTTTCAATTGGAAAATTCAACTTAATGCCGTTGAACTGCAAAATAACGTTTTTTTCAAACATTTTATAAATTGAACAATTCAAACCTTCATAAAAAACGCAACGCTCTTATTTTCATTGCTCTAAATTGAAGAATGAAACAACAAATTTGTAAATTTTCAAACTTATATAATTATAAGAAGTTTTAAATTATATAAACATTCGTAAATAAATTATTTTAATTTTAAAACCTTATAAATTAATAATTGTTCAATTGTTATTTATATATCGAAATTTTGTTTGAAATCTTATCAAATATTCTTTAAGGATTAATTTTTCAAAATAAAAATCACATAAAAAATGTCCAGCAATCTTAAGAAAATTTATTTATTGTCTTGAAAATCTTCTAAAATCCTTAAGAAGTCTCAAAACTTTATTTTGAAATCATTTTAAATTAAGTTTGAATCTTTTAAAAACTTCTAATTATCTCCTATAAAACTTACTCGTATTTGTTCTGAGAAATAATTTTTCGACTGGTATTTATACATAAAAATTCAAAATTACACGTAAAAAAAATTGTAATACACAGTATAATTAAAATTGTAACGCTCGTTTAAATTTAACTCTAAAATTTTTATGACTCTAGGCTTTCTGTTTTAAACAGTCCAGTTTAAAATTGTTTAGTTTTAATTAGTTGCTTTATAATTGCTCATTTTAAATATACAGTCAAACATTGCTAAATATCTATTAAAATAATTTTTTTAATTCAAACTTTTCAAATTTAATGGGTTAAAAAAGGAATATTTTAGACTAACATGAAACAACTTTTGAATAACATTTGGAATTTAATAAAAGCGTTGAATTATGAATCTAATAATTTTGAGTGATTAGAATTTTGTTATGAAGTTTCAATCGGACATTTACATTTGTTTAACTAACAAGGCTTTCGAATTAAATTAGTTCAAATTTTTAAGTTAAAAATTTATTGTTTAATTTTGAACAACTTAAGACGTTTTTTGTCTAGAAATTTCAATTAGAAATGCTATTTATTTTTAAATGCTTAACTTGAAACGGTATTTGAACATTCTTTAAATTGCAAATGTACCCTTAAAAATGAAGACCTAAAATAGAACATTTTGCTAATGAAAGAAAAAAACTTTGTAAACTGAATGTCTACATAATTAAAAAAGTTAACAAAAATTAAATATCCCGACGCTGAAAAATACGCGAAAAAGAAAACATTCGAAACAGAAATTTTCCGAATTTATAAGAACAAAATTCAAAATTACTGACTCTTATAATATTACTGAATTAGAACATTTCCAAATGATAAAATTTCGGACAGAAAATCGCCGAATTATAAAATATTCGATATTGAAAAATTCCCGACATTCCCGGCTTGAAGTTCTGAACGTTCAAATAAACGAATTTTTTTGATAGTCACTTTGTAAACTATAAAACGGCCTTAAATATTTGTTAATTTGCATTTTAAAACATATATGTACTAAAACAAAATTATAATGCATATTTTTAATTGTAATTGGAAC
>JAAAKG020017970.1:0-20498 GCA_010014905.2 Druon quercuslanigerum
TTTGTTCAAAGTATATATACGCAATTATAATTTAAAAATTCGAAATAGTCAGAAAACCTAGTTAGAGTAAAGAGTAGTATTTAAACGAAATAATTCCCAGAATTTTAAAGCGAACAGATCAGTAACTGACTGAGCTAATAAAATATTTATTCAAAATCCCTTTCCATAGCTTTCGTAAATCTACAAACCTTGTTACATCGAATTAAAAATCTGGCATATTTGCTCGAGAAATTCTCTACCGCGGGAAGTTATATCTGCTAAAAGAATCATAACAAAATTTGAAACTCTAGAAGCTTATTTCAGGACACCACATTTCTTGACGAATCAACAAATAAAGTTAGAGGTAATTTGTATTCTGAATTTAAGTTAATTTTTTATTAGCAATTTACTTTTATGCGTGAGTTATTGTTTGATAAACCAGTTATTTAATTTATTATATTGTGACTGTGGACCCATAGGGTCCTATTTTTCTTTGATTCTTAACAACAATGAGCTATGGCACCAAAGGTTAGTTGAATACAGTCTCTTTGTGTGATTTTACTATTATTGTGAAAAATTTCTTTAAATTATTAAAAATCATGAAATGAAATGTACCCAAAAAATCTCAGTTTTCTAAATAATTTTATCAATGTTCCTATTAGGACTCTTAGTTCAGGATAGAGTAAAACAAGAAGCCATCCATAAATTAGTGACAGATTTTGAGGGAGGTATTATGATTTGTTACTTAGGGAGAGAAAAATTGGTGAGTCTATGTAATTTTTTTTTTAACAAAACAATTCTATAGAAAATAAATAATAACAAAACCTATTTTGATTTTTACAAATTACTCTAAAGAACAATATACCTGACGACAGATTAAACTGTAAGTAAAAATATCTGAAGCCTTTAATGAATAATTAGAATCGTCATAATTGTTGTTAAAAATATAAAGTTAAGTGATTTGATAAAATATTTGAAATTTGGTATATTGTTTTATATCATTTTAATTAGCTTTCATTATGATTACAATCTGTCCTCAAAATGTTCAAATTCAAAACTCAAAAACTTCAGAAAAAAAAATCAAAATAAATAATTTTAGATATGTACAAGTCACATGAAAAACAGCACATATAGTGCGTTACGAACGTCTATAACGTATTTATTATTTTGGTAGGCTAATTATTAAACTAAACAATATTCAAAAATTAAAAGTACTAAAAAAATATAATCACTAATTATGTAAAAAATTAGCTACATTGGTTACAAGATACATAGTCGGAAAAGAGATTCTTTGATATAAAGAAAATTTATTTGAAATAAATAAAATATATATTGGTTCTCATTCTACGAAAAGTTTATTTGATTCCAATCAATTTATTTGGTCATGTAAAAATGTAAATATGTTATCGAAATGTATTAATTAATTTTACACAAATATTTTTGTGAGTGATCTTAGAATTTTGATTGTTTCTAATGTTTCCGACTTTCGATTCAGATCCATTTTGGAGATTTTTATAATAAACAAATCAAAAGATTGTTTAATTTTTAAAATTTATAGTTTAAAATCATGAATTTTTAACCTACTTTTTTAAAAAGGTTTATCTTGAATATTTAGAGTAGAATATTCTTTAATTGTTAATATATGTAATTCAGAAAGCTGTGTTTCGAATTTTTTTATGTTTCCATTTCTAAGTTTTACAATTCGAAACTTTTTAATTTCAAAGGTGTATTTAAATCAAAATTCTTATACTTGAATGGTTTTCAAGATCAATAGTCAATATTTATAAATGATAAATTCTCTCAAATGAAAAAATTTACTATTTAATCATCAGAACTATACCATTTTTAATTGTGAAATTTATAATATTAAGAACTCTTGAATTTAAACAATTTTAATTTAAAGTTATACAAGTCAGAAGAATTACAGTTGAAAATTATTGAATATATGGAATTGAAAATTGTTAAATTTTAAATATTTAAGTTTCTAGGGTATGTAGTTTGAACGAATTTTGAATGTTCCATTTAGCAGTTGAATTTCGAAGATTTACAATGAAAATTCTACAATTTTTCGGATTTTTAATGAAGGGCTGATTTAATGAGTTCAATTCAATTTAATGAATTGAATGAGTTTAAAAGAAAATTATGAAATTTTCAATTATTTTTATGAAATGGGTAATTTCTGAAGGTATAAGTTGAAATTTATGTAATTTTATAGATTTGTAATTGAAAATTTTTCAGCCTTGAACAATGCAATTGATAGCATTGCTTCACTTTTTTTTTAAATTCTGATAATTTGTTACATAGGTTTCCCTATATAAAATAGAAATGATAATTCAGGTGTTTTGGATAGTAAGTAAATTATATTTGCTACAATATTGCAAAAAATATTTTCAAAAATTAAGTTACATAGGCTGAGGAAGGGTCACAAACCATTTTGTTACAACTTTTTATGTGAAGCAGAGGAGAGATCAAAAACTGGTAAAAAAGTGATATTTAACTTATTAAATAATTATTAATAATTCTTGCTTTTCTTTTTTGTGAATGTTTTCTTTCTTTTAATTTCTGAAAAAATACGAAGAACTTGATGATTGCAAAAAGTGATTTTTGTAGGTCTTACGGCCTTCAATTATATTGAAAAATATATAATAAACGAAAATTTAGGAAAAAAGTTCGTTTATTGAATTTTTTTGCGTTTTGGCATATTTACATTTGCATATTTACAATGACGGTCGAAGAGAGGATTTGATTTGATTCTTATAAAATCTGATTAATAATAAACAAAGTCAGTAACGCTCTTGACACTATGGGGTATTTGGCTTACATCTCTGAGAATTATGGTGACACCACGAGGAAACACATCAGAAATCGGATAAACACCAATAGAAGATTGGTTATTCTTAAGGAACAACGTTCGCTCTTAATAAAATGTAGAAACAATGCCTTAAATCCGGCACACATACAAGATTATATGAACAAATTTAATTTATATAGTTTCAATTATAATTTAATTTCTAAGTTACACAAAGCAACAGCAAATTTGAAAAAAAAATTTAAAAATAGAAATTGACAACACAGTAAAAGAGATTTACAAAATAGGTAATTTTCCAAATTATCTAAAACATCGAATACAAAGATTTATAAATGATAGATCGACAATAAAGTTGTTTGAATCACGAGAATGAAGTTTAAATAATCTCAAATATAAAAAGAGACAGGAATGTATTAATAAGTCTAATTTATTAAAAAACAGGTTTCTAGTTGAAAAAAATCAATACAGAGAATTCAAATTAAAAAAATGTTTCAAAAAAATATTTCAAATGTTGAAATCTCTGATGAGGTAGCGGAAACCTTAGCACTGGGTGAAAAATTTGGTGTTTCTTTTAATGTCAATAAATTACCTGTTAATAACATGGTTACAAATATATAAAATTGTCTAAAAAATGTAGAACATAAAGATCAGAAACTTATATCAGAAAAACTGTTACTCAATTATCTCAAATCACAATCGAATCAATAACTTTAAGTACTTTGAAAAATCTATTAAACTTGTTGAAAATTTTTACAAAGAAAACAAAAATGTATTTTTTGTAAATGCAAATAAGGGTAACATAACGGCAGCAGCCATTAGAGACAAATATAATGAAACTGTAAAAAATATGCTACACAATGATCTTTTGTATGAAAATGTTAAAACTAGTCTTGTTCCAACAGTAGAAGGAAAATGTAATGACATAGTTACTAGATGGGAAAAAAAGATTAATTAATGAAAAAACGTTATATAAATTAAAAACGCACAATAGTACTTTAGCTAAAGCTAATGCTCTACCAAAAGTACATAAGCCAAATTTGAAATGGAGGTTAATTGTAGCCACAACTGGTTCTCCTACATACAACCCTTCCAAATATAGTTCTTATGTTTTATAACCGATTTCAGAAAACACAGAATCTTTCGTTAAACCTAGCTGAAATTTAAAAGATATTTTAAAAAAGATTACAGTTTCTCCAACGCATTCAATGATTTCATTGGATGTTGTTTCAGTGTTTGACAACATACCATTAGATCTTGCATTGCATTGCGTTGAAGAGAAATTAATACAAAATCACAATTTAACTAAAATAACAAAAAATGAATTTTTAGTCGCTACTAGAATTGTGTTTAATAACATAACTTTCTATTTTAATAGCAAATCTTATAAACAATGAAATGGTTATCTTATGGGCTCACCGCTGTCTCCTATAATTTCAAATTTGGTTTTAGAAGATGTAGAGAAAAGAACTTTAGAAAAATTAAATTTCATACCAATTTTATATAAAAGATACGTGGATGACATTTTAACTATTGTTCCTACAGAAAAAATTGATGATTTCGTCAATACTTAAAATAGCATAGAAAATTCCATACAGTTTACATGTGAACTAAAACAAAATAATACAATAAATTATCTTGATTTAAAAAATAATAAAAACACCAAAAGGTGAGTTAATTACAAACTGATTTAAAAAAGATTCATGGTCTGGTAGATATCTCAATTTTTATTCCCATCATTTATATTTTCAAAAGGTTGGCCTAATAAAAGGTTTAATAGATAGAGGCGTAAAGCTAAGTGACATAAAATTTAGAAAAGAAAATTTGGATCAAATTAAAATCACATTATTTTAAAATAATTTTCCGCTTCCTTTGATAAATAGTATTATTAAAGAAAGAATTCATGAAATCTATAATGGTTTGAGTAGGAAAAATAACTGGATTGACATGTATAATAGATTAGAGTTAAAAGTTACGCTACCGTATGTTTAAGGACTCTCTGAACGGTTGAGAAATTAACTAAAGAAATTTAACATAAATGTTTATTTCAGAAATAATAACGCTCATAAAAAAAGTTTACCTAATCAAAAAGATATTGATACTACTGATAATTTATCTGGTATTGTCTATCTCATGAAATGTAACTGCTATGAAAAAGTTTATATTGGTGAAACAGGGAAAAGACTAAAAACTAGAGTCTCTGTACACAAAAGAGATTTCAGAGTAGGAAATTTAAACACAGGTCTATCACAACTTTGCTGGAATTTAGACCATTATTTTAATTTCGATTTCAAAAATATTAAAATTCTAGCTAAAGAAAAAAATACATACAAAAGAGGAATACTGGAATCCATATTTATAAATAAATATCGTAATATTTCTATTAACTTACAGACAGAGATTATGAATGTTAATAAAATATAGTAAAGTATCATAAAATAATTTTAAATTCAAATGCAAGTTGCTTTGGCGGGCTTTCCTCATTTGCGGTTCCTTTAATTTACGCCTTTAGTTTGTACTAATCATTTTACCGCCTTAATGTACATTCCTATTTCTACTTAGTCATATGTTCGTCGTCTGTCCATAACGATTGAAAAGTTGTTTATTTATATTTTGTATAAATATATAATCATGTTTATAGTTTAAAAAAGTCTCTTAAAATTTAGACGTTTTTTTCTTCACATTATTTTACATGTTGCCAAAATTGGAATCATATATTTATGTTATATTTCTTTGAAAAAGGCACGCAGTGATGCCGAAACGTAGGAAAATTCAATAAACGAACTTTTTTCATGAATTTTCGTTTATTATATATTTTTCGATTTGATTGAAGACCGTACGACCTACAAAAATCAGTTTTTGCATATTTACATTGACGGTCAAAGAGAGGATTTGATTTGATTCTTATCCAATCTGATTAATAACGTCATAATTGATTAAATATTTAATCATTGCTAAAAATGTTAGCGACAAACAAGAAAATCAAAATCATGCTTACTTTTCATTGCTGGAAAAAATGCAAGAAGCAGTCGAGCAAATTACTAGAATTTTCGCTTTTCCAAAGTGTTGATTCTTTTCTATCTTCTCATCTAATTAAAGGTCTCTCTAAAAGTTTTATTTAAAGAATGTTCATTCAAAAGAAATGTATTAAGCCCGGAAAAATGTAGATTCTAAATCGTAAAAAGGATGCCTTCTCTGTAGAACCTCCATCAAGCTAGATCAGTAGACGATTTGGAAGGTCGACACGTAAAGTGAAAATAGTGAAAGACAGCATTGAAAAGCTGGCAACGTTGCAGAGGTAACGCGCGAATTTCAAATGAGCAGACACTGCAGCGTGTTAATAGAAGGGAAGAGATATAAAAGTAGATAGAAGAGGGGTTGAATTGAGAAGCAGAATCTCCGTATAGGAGACGCAGTCTTCCAAGGGGTGGATATCAAATTCAAAAAGAAATTTAGAAAGCAGGCGTGGGAGTGTCTGATCGTCTAATGGTCTGATTTATGATCTCCGGGGTCGAAGAACTTAGGTAACTTGATGTAAGGCGTGTTTGTCAGACTTTCTCGAGGAAACGATGATTAACGAAGGGAACTACGGCGAGAAGAGCGTCTTGTATATTTCATATTTTATATTTTTTTTTTATATTTCGTGATAAACAGGCGAAGGAAATTTTTTTAACAGTGATAAAGATCACTTACTCTTCAGGAATTTTACTAACGTAAATGTGTAATTTGCGAGGAAAAAGTAAAGTGTTTTAAATCTTAACTTGTTTTGAAATGCTTCCACTTTTTTTAATCATTTTTTTTTAATTCTAAGGTAACTTAAGTAATGCATATTTAGAAAGTTCCAACACTAAATTTTACTTTTTTTATCATTCAATAATTGCTAATTAAACAAAATAATTAAATTATATTTTTTTAAATTTCTAAATATTTTTTTATGGAAATCACTTTACCTAACCTTCAACTAATGACCTTTAACATTTATGAATTTTCTTTAATACATACTTTTTTAGAAAGTTGCAACATGTCTTGTATTGATAAAATTCTTCTGGTTTAAAACTTTTGTCTACTAAAAAAAATCTTGTTCGAAAATTTAAACAGTTTAGATTTTAAATTCGTGCATTTTTAAAAGGTGCTTAGCATACATTATTTATTTCTTAACGTCTGTTCTTTATTTTTGTTTGTTCGGTACATTGATTAATCCTGAATGTTCAAACTTATAGTTATAAAATTTAAAATACACAATTTTTTTGTTTTTAATATTAAGAAACTTTTACTAGAAAATACTATTAATTAAATAAATGTCTTCTAAAAAATGTCTAATTTTCCAAAGTTCACTTTTAAATATCAATATTTTTAACATGCAATAACTTATAAACATGTTCTAAATGTGATTTTATTAACAAATCGTTTTATATTTTCAAACCTTTTCATCGCAAAAATGACGCACCTACATTTAAAATTTTTTAAAAGACTGCGCTTGAAAATCAAGGGTGAAACAACTCAGCGGCGCCACTGACGAAAAACAACATGCCATACAATATATATTTTTTGCTATTTTTTGCTATTTTTTACAACAACAAAAAATTTTTTTTCGCTATTAGTTTTCGAGAAAACAAGGCGCCGCTAGCTTGCCGTCAACTGAGCAACGCCATCTACAAAAATCATAAAATTTAGTAAAATATCTAGGCTAGATTTTGTTGCTATTTTTTTTCTTTACAATGCGCGATGAATCGTTTCTGTAAAATAACCCTTATTTAAAAAACTCAACCCTTGTAATAAAAAAAAATATTTAAGAAAAGTATTAAAAAATTGACTAGGCTAGATATTTTTGCTATTTTTTGCTTTTTAATGTGATATAAAACACATTTTTGAAATCAACCCTTATTTGCAAAAACCAACCACTCTGTACCACGTAAACAAGACTAAGTCATAAAATAATGTTTTTCGGAATTTTTCACTGTCAATAGAGTCTCTGATTTTTAAGCTTAACAAAAATACCTACCCTGATATTTGGCTTCAACCCTTAACGATAAAAAGCAATCCCTCTGTACCACGTAGACATTATTGGTCAAAAAATAATATTTTCTAGAATCCTACACTATTAATAGAGTCTGTAACTTTTGGGCATCTCGAAAATACTCACTGCGATTTTTGGGCTTTATCCCTTAGCGCTAAAATGCAACCCCTATGTACCAAGTAGACAAGACATTTTTAAACAATAATATTTTTCAGTATTTTTTACGTTCAATAGAGTCTCTGATTTTTGGGCTCCTCGGAAATACCCACTCCGATTTTTTGGCTTTAACCCTTAACGTTAAAAAGCAACCCCTCTGTGGCACGTAGACATATCACTTTAAAAAAATATCTTTTTGAGAATTCCACAGTGCTAATAGAGTCTCTGATTTTTAGGCTCATCGAAAATACTTACTCCGATTTTTTGGCTTCAACCCTTAACGATAAAAAGCAACCAACAATCATTGATTCTACGGACATTCTAAAATTCTTGAGATCATTAATTTTTGACGACCTCATGTCTACATGGTACAGAGAAGTTGCTTTTTATCGTTAAGGGATAAGGCCCAAAAATCAGGGTGGGTATTTTCGTGGATCCCAAAAATCAGAGACTCTATTGAAAGTGGAAAATTCTGACAAAGATTATTTTTTGACAATGTAATGTTTACGTGGCATGGAGGGGTTGCTTTTTATCGTTAAGGTATGAAGCCAAAAAATCGAAGTAGGTATTTCCAAGGAGCTCAAAAATCAGAGACTCTATTGACAGTAAAGAATTCTGAAAAACATTATTTTATGACTTAGTCTTGTCTACGTGGTACAGAGAAGTTGGTTTTTAAAAATAAGGGTTGATTTCAACAAGTGTTTCATATCACATTGAAAAGCGAAAAATATCAAAAAAATCTAGCCTAGTAATTTTTTTAATACTTCTCCTAAATACTTGTTTTTATCATAAGGGTTGAGATTTTTAAATGAAGGTTAATTTTACAAAAATGATTCATAGAGCATTGTAAAGCAAAAAATAGAAAAAAATCTAGCCTAGTTATTTTTCTAAATTTGATGATTTTTATAGATGGCGCCGCTGAGTTGACGGCGAGCTAGCAAACTAATAAAGCAAAAAAAAAAATTTTTTGGTAAATATAGCAAAAAAATAACAAAAAAATATGTATTATATGGCACTTTGTTTTTCGTTAGAGGCGCCGCTGAGTTGTCTTACCTGAAAATCAAGAATAAAATTGTGCAGTATATAATTTTAGAAGGTTTTTGAAATTATTATTTATGCCGTCTCTGAATAAAACGTCATCCCCCTTAGGTAAGAGTTATATCTGCCTAAGATGCATATTTATGAGGCATAATACATTCTTAGTCTCTAAGTTTTATATTTCTATACGGTCTAGGGTTAAAGTTAAGCTAAACAGATATTTTAGCGGGTTAATTTTTTTTTAAATATCATTCTTTAAAATTGTAAACTTTTTTGTGATCTCTATTTAGGATTTTTCGAAAAACAATATTTTAAGCCTATTCCATTTTCTAAATCATCACTGAAAAGAGGCACTGAGAACAAAAAATTATAACCGCATTTTATCTTACAATACGAAAAATTTAGGTTATGTCAACCACGAAGTATTTTTTAAAATAAATAATTCATAAATAAAAATTAAATCGTTTCTTTTCTACATATTATCAGTTTAAATAAAACAAAATAAGTTCTAATTGCAAAAATTCAATAACATCTGCATTTTTCAATGAAAACTATTTTCCCACTTTATTTTCCTCTTTAATCCTTCGGTTATACAAATCATTAAAACTTGTTGCACAACCCAACAAAAATTAACTATCTAGCCTCGAGGCTCTAAAAAGAAAAGCAGGAAAAGTACTTAATCCCTTCAATCTTTTAAATTGTTTTATTGCCCCATAATTAACGAGAAGCAAAAGATTTTAGTGAAAACTTGTGACAGAAGGGCGGGAAAATTCAAACGTTAAAGAACAAAGACATCGCAGACTAATTGCCTCGAGGTGCGTCGCTGTTGGAGAAAATACATAAAAAGGAAAACGTGGCAACACCGCCAAGATAAGTGAGTGAGAAAGAGCGCAAAGTTGTAGTGGGGATTGTGTGGTTGTAGAGAACGCCGATCAATATGAGAAATGGAGAGGGCGTGGCTGGGGAAATAGGGGAAGTTTTCAACCTAGGAATGAGTAGCTACTCTCTCGTTTGTTGGTTCTGTCGCGTTGACCTTGAGCTTCTTCCCAGGGAAAAAGCTTTCGCTTTAAAGTGCCTTAATTTTTTTTTCTCTTTCCGGAATTTCAAAGTTAGCCTCAATCTTTAACCTCGGGCGACAATCGCGTTTTTCTTTTCATTTTTGCATCATGATTAGTTGGATCCTTTTATTTATCTCAATCTTAATTTCAAACCAAAAAGGAGACAATTTTCAAATTTAGCGCGCTAAAATCGCCGTACTTGCGTATTTCGTGTTTTGTATTTTGAAATAAACTTGAAATTTAATTTTAGCAAAGTTGATTTGTTATTTCCAAGAATAGATGCCGTGGCGTGGTTTTGATTAAGAGGGGCTGCGGGGCCGAAAGTGGAGGACGTACTTGGAGACTCATGTGTGAAAAAACAGTAGCGTCACGTTGCATCAGTTCACTTCCACTTTGAAGTTATGGTCAGAACCAAAACTGTGCTTAAATTGAAGTTCGAGAGTATTTAACTAAAATCAGCGAAAATGATTAAGAGTAGACAATATATCCATAATTTAGGAAAAGGTTTTTATCTTGTACTAAAAAATTTTATTTATAACTCTGATGACAATGAAACGGGCAATTAAATTGAGAGAATTTTCACGTTTCGCGAGCCATTATGATCTGCAGTTATAAATGCTGAGAGAGGATTCAAAGCATCCACTACCTTTTAAGCTAAAAGAGTCCCAAATAGATTTCCCTGACCTTCTTTTGCTGGCTGTTAAACAGCCAGAGTGCATTTTATATTTTATTTTATTTTGTCGTAGAATTCGGGGATCATTCGTGCTGAAAATTTAATTTTGTCTTGGCTCTTTCGGAATAAAATAAACTTCAAACAGGACTTGCATTCAAGTTAATAAAGAGATTTAATTATTTAAATCAACTTGTTTTACTTTAGTTATGATGAGGTCATTCAATTTTAAGCTTTTTGTCTGCTTCATCAAGTATTTCCCTTATCTTTACTCACGAGCAATTTGCTTGCGTCGAATTACAGAGCTAAACAAAATTGTTGAGTTGATTTTCAGGTTCGCCTCCGAGTAGATTTTTAGTCCGAGAGCTTTCGTATTTTTCCTTCCTTTAATGAAACTCTGCAGAGGGAAAGTCTATTTATCGCAGACTGGACCTTCGTTGCCTCTAGTCCTTAAATTCTCTCTTCAGTCCAAAAAGTTTTGTAAATTCAAGCTTGACTCCGGTACAGTGAACTGTCCAAGAAAAAGTTTTCAGCTAACGTCCACTAAAGTGAAAAAAGAATTCGCTTACAGATTGTAAAACATTTTTGTACATTGCTTGTCTTATTTTCTTTATCTCCTTAAATCTGAATGACTTTATTATATTTAGGATTAGAGTTTGAGAGACTCTTAACACTATTACTATAATTCGAATTTTAATTTTGATCGAATCTAATCATCTAAAGTTTAGTCACGTGCATCAAGCTAAAAAATAAAATTTGTAATAAATATGCTTTAAACCCGTACTGTATATAAAGTTACTAAACATAATTAAATACCTACTATATCTATAGTAGAATTTTGGGATAAGTTGTCGAATATTTTTCTAAATCTTATTCATCCCCTTTTCCAACTTTAAAAATTTTTTAGGGCGACCTGACATAGCCTGATTCAATATTCTGATGTATTAAATATATATACGTGTATATTATATGTATACGTGTTTTTTATACTAATAATTATTATTAATTATCATAATAATATCCGACTATTTTTCGCTAAAGAATCCTTTTCAATTGAAAATTCTGCTATTGCATTTTTCTTTCAGAATTCATCTCTTTTGGTTCAAACTTCTAATATCTGGTAGAAGACTTAAATATTTCACTGAAAATTCGCTTCTCTTTGAATGAAAACTAATTTCATTAAGTGAAATTATAACTAATCCATTCCTACCTGAAAATTGCTTGTTTTTAGGTTAGAATTCGACCATTGAATTTTCCACTTAATTTAAATCTTCTTTAGCTGAAACTCCACTTCGCCGTTGATTTTTTTTTGTTGAAAATTATTCATCTTAATTATAAATTCAACTACTTCGTTCAAAACTAAATTTTTTAACGGATTAATTCTTAGTGGAAATATGATTGTATTCAGTTTTAAATAATTCACTAATAATTTAAAATTAAACTTCTTTGTTTAAATTTGAATTTTTGTTGTTGATAACCTACAATTCTGGCTAAAAGTTTAAAGCAATTGTTAAAAATTAACTTATTGTTGAAAATTCAACGGCATTGTAGAAAATTTGTCTTTTTGGTATAAGTTTAATTTGTTCGTTGAAACATTCATTATTTAATTAAATAATCTTCTTTCTGGGTTGAAAATTCATCTTTCTATGTTTGAAAATCAACTGTACTCTAAAGCATTCGACTTTCTAACTTGAAAATTTGCCTTTTTTTTAATTCGTCTTAATGGGTTGAAAATTAAACTATTTAATTAGAAATGCAATATATTTGTATTTGAAGCCTGAATCGTTTCATACGTTTCACATTGAATTCAATATAATACCTAGACATTAATATCATTTAAAAAAATTTATTCTTCTATTTTGCTTTGAAATCGCCTCATTGCACCTGTTTTAAAATAATTTAGACCTGTCAAATGTTAAAATATTATTTTCGCATTTTTTGTTTTTCACTTTAGGCGTTTATCATATGAAATGGAAAAAATATTTACTCATAGGCGCGTGTGTGGGTGGGGGGGGGGAGGTGTTCATATATGTGGCACCCCTAAACTAAAATATTTACATGCAATTACAATCAGCAGCATTGCGCGTCTGAATATAAGATACCATATCTACTTAATACGTTTTGGAAATAATTTTGTACGCAATATTATTTCTGAATTATGTCAATATTTTTTGATTGTCTTTATGATCTTTGCTAAATTATCTGTGCCTAAAAAGGTAAAATAAATTGTTAATCTGTTTCTGTTATTACAGTCATGACTTAAATAAATCATTACTATTGAATATTCTTTGAATAAAATTTCCTTTATTTTGTAATTTATTAATTGATTATTAACGGAATAGTTTCTCTTTCTGCTATTTCCTGTTCTGTATTAATTGCACAATCTTAATATCGTCTGATGATCATTACTATATGTGCTGAATTATCTTTAAATAAAATTTAACATAAATATTGTTTACAGTTACTTTTATCGCATGTCTCACTAAATAAGAATATAACTATTGATTATGCTTTAAGCCTATTTTCCTTATTAGAAGACGTATTATTTGCTTATTATCTAAATAGTATCTCATTCTGCTATACATTATTTGTTCTCATTATACCAACACTATTTGAAAAAAAATATTAACAGTTTTCTTCATCGCATGTTTCATTAGAATACATAATTACTGATGAATATAGTAAAAACCTACTTTTTCCGCTACATTATTGAGATATTATTTTAGTATTACTCAATTATGTCCTTTAATATTTTTAAGCTGGAAATTTTAAATAGAACTGTGATCAGCTACTTCCAACGCATGTCTGACCAAAAAACAACTTTACTACTGACCATGCTTTAGGCCAGTCGATTTTCCACTGCTACATCATTCTCATATTATCCGAATATTTTTTTCATAGCGCTACATTATTTTGACCTTAAAATTGATAAAAATAAATTTGTATCTATTCCCTTTAACGCAAAAGTTCTCTGCTTGATCTTTGCCCTTCATTTATTTATTTGAAGGAAGTTCATTTCTCTTTTTATACCAAGTTCTTAGCTGTTTTTTTATCTTTTTTTCATGTTTCTCGATCCCATCTTTTTCTTCAGACTCAGCGAACCCATTTTATGATGTTACCACTTTTTTCTTTGGCCGAATGAGATAGCCTGAGGGGTGACGATTCCACCCTCCCATCAATACCAGCAGTGATGTGAAACGTCCAATTTCACCTTGAATAAGGTCACAATTTATTAAAGATAGCTTTCGTAATCTGCTTCTAAATTAAATAGTCTTCGTAATTTTACCATAGGGGGGATTTGATCGTTATGTAACCCATTTTGCCCTCGAGTTGATGGTTTTATAGGAGAAAACAAATTTCAAGGTTATGACATGGGCTTACAAATCCCACTTGCTCATCTAATGTTCCGTACGAGAGACTTGAACTCCCCCTAGCAAATTCGCTCTTCTTTATTACCATGTTTGTCAATTTTGGTTTTCTTTTGTATCATTTTGTCTCCACTTTTCACCTTTTCATATATCACCTGTCCCTTTTTCTCTAACTTGCTCTTGTTTATTCAAAGACGCACCTTCTTACATCAAAGTATATTACGAAGACTCACTTCCTGGAAATTTGTATCACCCCAATTTTCTCGCGAAAGCCACTGAGGGATTCGAAAGAGGGTTCTGGATATGATCTTCACAAAATATGTGTTGCTTACTTATTTATATTTGCATCACGCGGCGTTCTTTACTTGCATTTGTTTTTGCGCATAGTCTAAACAAATCCTTGGCGTATGCAAAAATACAGAATTCTTTCGCAAAACAAAAAAATTGGACTAAAGTGGATATCACTTTTGCAAAGAACATGATCTCTATGATAAGGGGATGGTGTCATACATTTGGATGGGCTAGGCATAAAATTGAACATAAGTGAATAGCGTATTAGCTTATCAGTATTTAATTATCATTTTTCACTCACAGAAAAAACTGCTATCCCCGGCCCAAAACAAAAATTAGACCATGCTAAATATATTCATATGACGAAGTTACGTGGGTGGGAGTCACGCCATATGATAGTAATTAATTAAAACCTAAAAATAATAAATCATATGCACCTGAGTCTTTTAACAATTTTTGGCGATGATATTTATCTGCTTTATTTATTTTATGAGCTTTATATAAATAAATAAAGAATAAGATAAATATAAAATAAATACTACTTAAGCCTATATTATAGAATGAACAGAATGCTTGTTAATTCAGGAGCAAATCCTATTCCAGAATATTCCAGAAGATTCAAGAAAACTTCAAAAGATCGGAAGATAATCTAGAAGCATCAGAAATATCATCAATGATACAGAATAAACCATAATTTATAGAGAATTTTCAAAATAAAGTATTTCAGAAATGCTGATTCACTGAAAAACGTTCCAGAATATGCCAGGGAAGGTTACAAGATTCAAAAAGTTTGTAAGGATCTACACCATTCTAAGGATTCTACACCAGAGAAATCTAGACTATGCCAGATAGTTTGACAATATTTAGGAACATTTAAGATTATTCGAGAGTATTCTTTAAAATACTAAACACATTTTAGAAAATTCTAGAAAGATAAAAACTATTTTAAAATGTTGTGAACTTAAAATTTTTTAAAAACATAATATAAAGATTAGAGGTTAAGGAAATGTAATTAAATGATAAAATTTGAAAAATGGTTTGAAAATGTATTAAAAACAGTAAAAATATGTAAATTATGGGGCAACTGACTATTTTCTTGATTAATTTCATTTTGACTGCAGCATATCAAAGCATCAATTCATTTTATAGTATAATAAATTAATACCACTACGTCATCGAAAATTTTGTGAAAACTATTACGCAAAAACAGTGGTAACTAGTAATTTTTATTTAGAAACAACGTTGATAATTAGGTTTTCAACTTTATCTAATAATAGCGAATAATATTTTCTGAACAAAGTAGCCTAAAATTATTTCCAACATAAATAAATTTTACTTTGATAAAAGGGAATCTAGTGCAAAGTACTTGTACGAACTGAATAATGGTAAAAAGCCAATGGGGTTTTAAAGCAAAAGTTGTAATAAAATTTATTGTAGGTAATAACATTTAAACAAAGTTTTATAACCAGCCTCTCCACCACTTAACTGTTTTTTTTATAAAAAAATTGAAAAATGTGTTTACGACATAGCGATAATTATTTTTTTCGCTAACACAGTATAGATTTTTAAACAATTGATTGCATTAGTTAGTTAGTTAATTGTATTAGTTTTAATCGAAAAAATGTGTTTTGTATTTTTATGAGAAGTTAAAATTCATGATCAAGTTCATTGCTTTTGCAAAAACAAAAATGAACTTTTCTGGCAGCTTTTTTTGTCTATGAGAGTTGATAGCAATACCATGTCATTTTTGTATGTTGAATACGACAGACTTTGGAACTCGTACAATTTTTACTATATATTGCAAAATAATTACTGTAGAAATGAAAAAATGTCCTTTAATATCAGTTGTAGATTATTGGCTTATGAATTTATACATAATGTCCTTCGATAAAATATTCGAAAAACTTGAAATTTGAATACTCACTGCAAATCAAATATGTACCATCTAAATACAATTGTAACAATAAAGTATAAAACATTAGTTAAATGGCTAATGTGATTCATGTTATAGCATTGCTATCTTGAAAATGAATGTTCAAACTATAATTTTTTTATAATTTTTAAAGATTTTCTACCCACCTCGTTCATGTTTCCCCTAACTAATTTAATCAGCTAATTTGAGAAAAAAACGGATATTCGATAGGAAAGTAAAGAAATGAGCAACAATTAATTTGATAAACTTTTCGAAAATTTCTCTTGTATAGAATTTTACATTCTCAAGAATTTTCTATTCATTTTAAACCATCCAAGAATAATCCGTAATGTTCCAAAAAAAAATTTTGCTTTCTTGAATAACATTGTAGATTATTCTCTCAGAGTGATTGCGTATACAAACATAATACAGAATATAATATTCTAAGAAATTCAAGAATATTTAAAATTTTTTTTAAATATTATAGAAATTAAACGTTCAGAGCACTCTATCATTTTCAGAGATATTTATAAATAAAATAAAAATATAATATTCCAAAACAGTCTATTAGATTCCTAATTATTTTAGCAAAGTAAACGAAACTCCAGAATTTTTAGTCAAATTTAGATTAGGATAAAAATTACAAAATAATTTCGAGAAGTTCCTAAAATACAAAAATACTCAATACAATGAAATTGTACATTTCTTGAAAGACTTCAAATATATTCAAAGCAAATAATTTTTGATTTACGCTAGAAAATTTGATACATGAAGAAAAACATTTTTCATAATGAAGATTGCGAGCCCTTATCAGCTAATCGAATTGACTCCCCTGATGAATTATTTACTATTTCTTATCATGCAAAAATCTATTCTTACTTTTTAAAGACATAATTTATGACTATAAGGTAATTAATTTCCGACTGTTCTTGTCACTTTTTGCTTTATAGGCGGCCCTTAATCTCAAACGTCTTTTTTGCCAGCATTAAGGAATTTGCATGACCCAATTTTGGATCTAATCGAGGCAAACACGCCCAAAGTGGTGATACGATTTGAATTCCCGCCCAATTTCATTAAGAAGGCCGTTGTCCCGCCTCGAGTTCAAATCGAATTTCTCGAGCGAGAACTCGAACATGACTTGTGTCGTAACTCCTCAGGGGTGGTTTAGACTGAAAACGGGCTTATCGCACATTCAAGTTTCGGGGGAGTTAGTGCTTTTAAAAGTAGTTTGCATCTAAATCCGTACTTTTCGAAAGCGAATTGCGAGGTTTGAGAAGAAAAGACGCGGAACGATAAAGTTGTCCGATCGCATTAAAAGCCGAGCAAACGGAGGGAAACAGAAGTGATAAAGGGAGGTTTTTGATTTTAATAAATTAATCCAACTTTGAACCTTAATACAAATTAAAGTTTAAATCAGTGGGTATTCAGTCATTTATTACACAATTGTGTTTAAAAAGAACGTTTGGGCAAGAATCTTGTACCTTCTTCAAGGTAAAATTTGTCTAAAAATAATATTATAACAAATTAAATAATATTTAAAAGTCAAATTTTAAAGCAATCAAAATTTGTTTAAACGTTTAACTTACAACTTAATCTTTATAATATTTGTTGGGAATTAAATCCATGTTTGTGCAGGTCTCTTTTTTTCTATTTCCTAGTCGAAAATATTATTTTTTAAGAATATATGCAAATAAGTAAAACTATATTGTTAGAAATTTGATTCTTGTCTAACTCTCTTTTGAGAGAAATCATTTTGCGGATAAACTATGATCTCAAATAATTAAAAACAAAGGAGAACCAATAGAATAAACAAAAATTGTTTATAATATTTATTATTAAATGCCCAAACTGTATTGTTGAAAAACATCTTTATTACTACTAAAATTTCATTAAAATTTCTTTTTAATTTCTATTATGATTTAATTTTGCTATAAAAGTATCCAAAGCCAAATCCAGAGGTATATTGTATCGAATTTTTTTGAAATTTAGAAAATTTTGGTAGTCCCAGCTATCTTTAACGAAAGAGTTGACTTTTTAAATAAATTATTTGATTCAAAAGTGTATTCTGAAGGCTATCGATAAATATAACTTATTTTTGGTTAAACATTTACCAATATTTTTTGGTCTTTAATTTTATCACTTTCTGTCGAAAAACTCTTCATTCTTTAACAATTACAGTGGAGTTCGCAAAGTCTTTAAACACAATTGTAAAAAAATTTTAAAGTACCTGAATCAATTCTTGGTGTTTAATTATTGTAAAAATAATTTAGTTTATGATTTTAGATAGTAATAGCTCATTAAAACGGCGTACTTATTATTTTAAAGAAATAATCTATATTTACTGTTCCAAAAATATGCTAATTCTCCACAAACAATCGGTTATTGGATCTTTTTTTAATAACAATACCAGAAAATGTTTAATTTAAATATTTTAATGGGCAAATTGCAAAGCAATAGTAATTATTTTAATTTTTCTCTAAACATCCGGTTCATAGAATTTCTTCACTAGTTACTTGCCTTTAATATCTTTTACGCACTCTAAAATGAACACGAAAATCTGTTTTAATTTTCTCGAAATACTCTGCTCTCGCATTTTCTGTCACGTTTTATTTATATTTGACGTTTGGCAACAGAAGAAAAGTTCTATTCCAATATTTGTATGAGAATATTGCATTTTATCCAGACACGCCCTCGGAGATGGATAAAAAAGTGATTGGGTATATAAAATTCAATCTTCTGATTAAGATATGAGAATACAACTTTTTTGGTGTTGTACATTGAGTAAAAGTAAATAATAAGAGAAAATTGCAGTAACGGGCGTTTAGAAGATAGTTATCTCTTACCTCGATTTTATTTCACATAAATCTTTAAATGCATGGGTGGAAAAACTTGTTCCTCTGATCAAGATATTTGGGATAAAACTTTTTCTGTTGTTGTTGAATATCGAGTACCACTTAATAATAAAAGAAAATTTAAGGTTATAATTAATCTTTTTGTTGTGTATTGACATCAAGTATAAGCAAATAATCAAATCAAACTTAAAAATTGCACGTTTAGAAGACATAATTTTTTTAAATCTTCTCGATACATTTCAGAGCTGGATATCGAGTACTAGTAATTAATGAACGAAAATTTGAAAACTCGACATTTAGAAGACAATCAGAATTTCTTTTTCGAATTTTTTAAATACATTTCAGAATCTTCCTATTAGCCTATTGGAAAGATACTTTTTCCGGTACTTTTCGTAGTTCAATATTAATTTATTGAAATATTAAGTATGAAGTTATTACTACGATCTAAACTTATATAATGAATTATTTTAGCACTAACCCAACAACAAAAAATTGATTAATGTATTTACAAAGAAATATATATTTTTGATAAAGTAGGTTTCATTAACATTGCAGTTCACTTCTTCAGGGCTGACCTGAAACTGAGGTATCAGGTTATGTTGTTCTTATGTATACTCTTTACGATGACTGAAATTGGCCAGAACGCCCCACCATGGAGACAGGACGCACCTGATTGGCCAATCAAGTCTTATTAAAAAAATCCGGGAGCACAGAAAGCCAAATCGGATTGGTATTATAACCGTTGTCCCTATTGATTTTATTAGGGCGCTTTAAGATTTCGATTGCTTCTCTATGTTTTCTTGGAAAAATATTGTGTGTTTGAGCAATGCCGGTTGTTTTGTCAAGTAAAATGTTGTGTCCTGTTTCGATATGATGTTCAGATAGTGCTGATTACGTGAAATGTTTTAGTCTGACTTTACTCTCATGTTCCTTCATACGTTGGCTCACTGCTCTCCCGGTTTCTCTAATATAGACTTTTCCACAAGAACAAGGGATTTTATATACACCTGGATCACTGAGAGGTGCCTTTTTGTCTTTAGGATTTTTTAGAAGTTGTCCTATTTTCGCAGGTGGTTTAAATATGGTTTGGATATTGTGTTTGTTGAGAATTCTTCCTATTTGTTCTGTAACACCTTGGATGTAGGGTACGACGGTGGTCGTTTTTCTCTTTCTTTCTTTATTAGGTTGTTTTGAATTGTTTTATTGGGTGTATTTTCTTATTGCTCTATGAATTTGTTTGATTGTGTAATCGTTCTGTATAAGGATTTGTTTACCGTTTTGTAATTCCTTTTGTAAATTATCTTTATCTGTTATGGAGACAGCTCTGTATACAAGGGAGTTGATGACCGAT
>JAAAKG020017981.1:0-20496 GCA_010014905.2 Druon quercuslanigerum
CTTGACGTCTTCATCGTGAAAAATAAAGTAGAAAAGAGGCCACTCAAAGAGTGTCCTTTTGACGTTAAAGGGTTAATAGAAATATTTCGGCGGCAGACCTAAACGACTGCTCTCAGAATAATCATTACCCAAATTAACTTACTGCACAGAAACGGTACCTTTGCTCTTCAGCATAAGGGTATTGCTGCGAAGCACACAGGTATATTAATAGTCCGAAAACCTTAGATAGTTCAAAATACCATTAAGGGATTAAGGAGGCAGACTAGCTTTTTCACAGAACCTGCTCTGATAGCGATAGCCACACCTCTTAGAATAATTGAGAAGTTACTAATGTGATGCGCCTACTTTCCATATTACAAAAAAGAAGAAACCACTAGCGGAAGTATAAATACTGGAGTAATACTGCAAGGTAGGGGGTCGAACTTTATGGCAGGGGTGCAACGCTAAATCTCACCATACATTGTGGCGTAGCACGAACACCAACTGAAGAGACAATGATTGATTGGTATATTTAATTATTACTGATGAAGGTGTTCTGAACATAAGGACTAGCCCGATCTTTCATAACTCAGTCAGGAAATAAGTTATTGGATCTCCGTACCGGTAGTTTTAGAGGCAGTGATTGGAAGTGTACAGTCCTAAAAGATCCCACTTTCTCACATCACACGCAGATAGAGTTCGAGGTGCAATCTACCGTATCTACAAAAAGCAAAAAAGGATGGACTGATTGCAGTCTTCTATGGAACTATATATTGATGTTTCAGAAGTGCTTAGGTCAATTAGAGACTTGCGCACCTTAAAGATTTATAGCTAGTATTTTCATGGAGGCTATCAAATCTACTTATTAAATTAACTGTCGACCCACTGCTGAAACGATGAACTTAAAGAACTTCGCAGAGAAACCAAAAATATTTAGACGTTCTGTTACTGGCAAAATGAAATGTCTATGCACTTTATTTACGATATCTTTACTCAAGATAACGTATGAACGATAGGTAAATAGATATATCTGCATAGTGTACCAACTGCAGGTATAGAATGGACCTCCCACATATCGGGTAACAGAAACCTAGCAACGACTAAGGGTGATAACATTTTATGTGGAATTAATGACCTCGACTGGCCGCAGGCAGCCGTTTTATCGCGGCCAGCATCTGGATACGCTCTTCGGGGTCATACAGAAGGCATTGGGACAGTGGATTCATAGTGCAAGAAGACCGGATTATCAGTCAATCCGAGGGGAACGAATTGAGTTGTATTCAAGAGACGGTACAAGTGCTGAACAAAGTACATGGTACTGGGAAGAGAAATACCGGAAATCAAAAGAACAAGCCAAATATCTAGGATTCATTGTAGGTAAGAAGCCGCTACGGAATGAGTATTTATACTGCGATTCTGCGACCCAGGCTAACCTATGCGGTGGAGGGCTGGTAAATAGCTTCGAACTGCTTATGGCGAAGTCTCGACTTAAAAAAATAAGAAGAGTAGTTCTAAGAGGCGTCAACACTGTACTATACTTTTTTAAATCATAGAATACAATTATGATGTGGAAGTTCCAAACTTCAAAAAAGCCACCAAAATATTAGTGACTAGTGAACTTTACTGATTAATCTAGTTATGGATTGACACTGAATAAATCAGTTAAATCCCAGGGAGAGTCAGTAAAACAGTTTTAGCTGCATGAACCAGTCAGATTTTACTGTTCATTTTTAAAGTGTGTACATCGTCGTTCGGTTTACGAATTGGTTTCGGGCTGGAACAGATCCAAGGCCGAAACGGAACCAAAACCAAACACTGTGTTCCAGAAAAGAGGAAAATCCGTTTCAGGGCCAGAGCTCGCTATGTCTGAACACTGTACTATACTTTTTTAAATCATAGAATACAATTATGATGTGGAAGTTCCAAACTTCAAAAAAGCCACCAAAATATTAGAATTTTTTTTTTATTAGTAGATTTTAATAAGAGTGAATAAAAGGTGGATGTTAATGTGAAGAAATACAAGTTTTAGGTCTAATTCCAAAAATTAAAAAAGCTTATTAAATTTTGAAAATTTTCGTAAACGGGTCGAGTTCCAGTTTCGGAACTGTTGAGTTTTATTTCTGGAGTCAATACCCTGCTAAATATAATATAATATATAATATTAATAAAGAAGTTTAAGGAACTTTACTTTTTGTAATTACAAAAATATAATTGAATTTTAAGCCTTGAAATTGGACATGTTATAGAAAACAGTTAAAAACAAAATTCAATCTTATCGTAAAAGCGAAAAAAGCAGAAGTATTATGAAAATGGGAAAAAATAAGAATGCCTTAAAAGGTTAGGGGGCAATAGGTTATCAACAGCTCCTAATCTGAAAGGTCAGTCTTTAAATTATATAAATGTTCTTAAATGAAAAATAAATCTAGGTAATTTGATTGAACGTATTCATTGTTCAATTCATATTTATGTAAAATTTCATTTATATTTCGCATTTAAAAATATAGATTAATTAATAATAAAATAAATGTACGATAAGTAAATGATAAGCATTTAAATCACTCGATTTCTATATTTCTTCTTTCAGGATCAAGTCCAAGTTCTGGCAGCTTAGGTCGCGGCAGGATAGCTTTTATCTTTCCTAATCCGCATGCTTCCCAAAGAGATGCTCCTAAAATTACCAGACATCCTAGTCCTCCTCAACAAAAATATCCTGCCCCTTCAGGTTATCGAATTAAAGATGAGAACACTAAATACCTTCTTCGTCTAGGCTTTGGAGACCAAGATAGTGGCATTTTCAAGATAAGGCTACCCGCTAGGGTACTAGTATCACAGAATAAGTTCATTGTTGGAATAGTGAATTCTTATGGAGTTTTGTTAAGCCTCTATGAAACAGTATTGCATGGCCGCCATCCGATTTCATTAAATATGTACAATGGCAAGACTGCTCGACTCTCCGAAGAAGAAATTGCAATTTTACCATTTAACCGTTTGATTGAGTGAAAATGTGACTAGCTAAATTAGCTGAAGCCAAAACGTATAAATCTTAAATAAAGAAAGTAAAAATATTAATTATTATCTATTTTATGTTTCGGATTTATTAAAAAAATTAATTTATATCCCCTACAATAAAATTATATCCTTTACTGCGTACGATATACACTTAATGTTCCTATGCAGGATATACACAACTTTTGGTAATAGAATCAAATATTTCTGAAATGCATGTACATTAAAATATGTAGAATGCCTAGAAGTATAAAGATTTACAAACACACGTTTAACAAAATATCCCTGTATACAATACACGAATATGCGATTTCTCTGAAATTTCATCTCGGTATAATTATATAGAAATATTACCGAGAATTATTTTCAACATCCATAACAACCTGATTGAAATTAGAAGCATGTCATTTTCTTAAAAAATTTAAGATGGCTGTTATTGTATTTGTAATCTCTAAATTGGGAAGTTTAGAGATCTCTCTTTTCATTATGAGTAGTATAGCAAAATCAGTTTTTAAGATAAAATACAAGCAAATAAATATGTACCATATTTAATTACAGAATAGAAAGCGTTTAGACACGGACTGGTATAGTTAAATTTTATGCCAAAAAGATGAATTTTCTACAAAAAAGACGAATTTTCGAAAAGACGAAAATAAATTTTAAATTAAAGCAATGAATCTTCAACCAAAAAAATTAATTTTCAACAAAAGAGTTTAACTAGTAACAAATTACTTGAATTTTTAACCAAAAACAGATGAATTTTTTGACATCAACCTCAATAAAATTTCTGACATCGTAGTAATTTATTTGAAAAAAATATTTCCCTTTTTAAATTTATTAAAATAAAAACGTTAGTTTCTCCATTATTTAAAAAATCACTGATATTTTTTCTGAAGGCAAATACATTTGCTAACGGTAATCAAAGTTGTTTATATTGAATATAAATATCAAAAAAGTTAGAAAAACTCCAGATCAAATTCAGAGCTAGATCTCAAATACATTATAGAATTATGAAAACTTTTTGTGTTAGGTCACTTCCTTTCATCTTAAGAATAATATTATCATCCCAAAAAGACAATCTATTGTGACAAGGTATTAGTTTTTAATGAAAAGAAATGGTTCCGTGGTAAAAAAATTTTGTTTGAGCATATGTACAAAAAATAAATCCACAACATTCAAATAACAAATCGCTAAATTTGTATAACGTGTTAAATCTTCCTGCCTTGAAAATAATTAACTGAATAGTTAAAAATAATATGCTGCGTTAAAGTCTGAAGTTTTTAAAGGACAGTCATCTGTTGCGTGCGTTAATTTGTTATCATAAACGTTATTTGAAAAAATAAATATTTAAACTTCATGAATAAAGCTCAAAAATCAACTCGATTGTAGCAAGAAAAAATTGTTGTGCACAAATTACCTTTCCACAAAATTTAATAACTGTCCTATTATATTTGCTGTACAAAATTGCTTTTTACATTAAATCGTTTTAAATAAGCGCATCAAGCTTCGATTGCCGACGCGATGTATTCAGTGTAAAAGGATACGAAAGTTGGCATCAACGTGCAGAAAGTAACGAGATGTGGTATATTAATTTCTGAATTTATTCCTATTTTTGTAATCTTACAATTCACTGTAGTACAGTGACACCGTGCAGTGTCCTTAGCCTTTCGTGCTTCAAATATTTTGTCATTGTGCACTATTTTGAGAGACTGGAATAAGTAGGAAAAGGACAACAAATATAGATAATATAATATAATATAATATAATCAAATCGACCCTGTAAGATGGCCAGGTCGACTGTCCGTTGTGATCAAGTCGACTACGCGAAATTATCAAATCGACCCTACGTGATGATCTTCTAGAGATAGTCGGTTTCGCCTTCTTCATAGGCTGACCTATATTTTACTCACGAATATGGTCGGTCTGCACATTTATATAGCCAAACTGTTCCTATATTTTTCTCCGTGTACCAAAGAAGATGATTTATTAGCGAAATAGGTGAATTTTCAGTCGAATATGCTGGAACGTGGATTTATTTATGTTTTCGGGCATGGATCGCCATGGCCTTCGAGCTACTTACAGGGCTTCGTCTTTATTTTTACATTCGTTTTCTTTAAACAAGTTCAACGTTGATTTAATTAATTTGAGTCAATAATAAAATGACTAAGATTCCCTCATAAAAGATTCAGTATATATGAATTCATATTATATCTTCAAAACTTTACTGTTTGCAAAGAATACAGAACACGTTTGTACAAACATAATCTATCTTAGAAAAATGGTTTGTGAAAACTTAACAAGGTTAAGCCATATAGCGACTAGTTTATATAAATTTAATGAAACCGATTATCAATAGTAACATTGGACCGAAGTTTAATAATCAGTTTCCTCTACGTTGAGAAAAATGAAGATTTTTAGTGCGAGCCTGTACCTTGCATTAGCGATTTTTTCTCATTCTATTGGTAAATATCAAACATGTAAAACTCTGCACTTTCTTAAACAGAACTAGTGCAATTCTCATTGGTTGAATCAGTATTTTGAATTATCGCTGGAGAAGCAGTGATTTTCCTACTTCGACTGGGTAAATGAGTATGAGACTTAACTAAAACAGCGTTATGGATTGCACCAGTGACACCAAATGATTGGTTCAACCAATAAAACGGCGCTCCAAGCGACTAAGACATCCAGTCTAAACTATTTTTGCGTTCAATCGTTTCCTTTTTTCTTAATAGTAATGTTTTTACACAACATATTGCCAATTAGAAACAATTATTATGAAAAAATCACATTTTGCAGAATCAAATGTTTTGCTTTTTGGCATAGTCGCTTCTTCTCATCTTAAGAATAATATTCTTATAAAAAAAGCCATTTTAGAGTATGTAGTAATGATAAACATTGTATTTATCAGTTCTGAGAAATAAAATCACTGTATTTATCCCTTTTAGCAGAGGCGATCCTCTTTCTCGATCGAGTTTCCGCGTTTAAAATTTTATTGCGCTATTTTTAATGCTGGTTTTACCATACATTGTGGCTACCCTGATCTTTCATAACTGAGTCTGGAAAGAAGTTATTGGATTTCGGTACTGGTAGTTTAGAGGCAGTGATTGGAAGTGTACAGTCCTAGAAGATCCCACTTTCTCACTCGACCTCTTATTCGACGAGGATTTTTAAGAGTAAAAATGGGTAAAATACCGATTTTTCCTAATAATATCCAGTCGAGCCTGTGTGAAAAAACGATTTTTCAGACATATTTGAATTATTTAAACCATGTTGCCGGAAGAATCACGGGTGTGTAACGCGAGGTTTTGTTCAACACCAGAATTCAAACATATTTTAAACGTGAAATCAAGGCTGTACTTAAGTCGAAAAAATACAGTAGGCTGAAGCCAGATAGCCTGGACTAATAGAGTTCAAGGTGCAATCTACCGTAACTACGAAAAGCAAAAAAGGACGGACAGATTGCAGTCTTCTACGGAACTATAGATTGATGTCTCAAAGGGGGTCAGGCAATTAGAGACTTGCTCTCCTTGAAGATTTATAGCTATTATTTTCATGGATGCTATCAAATCGACTTATTAAATTAACTGTCGACCCACTGCTGGAACGGCGAACTCAAAAAACTTCGCAGGGAACCCGAAAATGTTTAGGCAATCTAGTACTGGCGACCGCAGTCATGGAATAGACCTTCCACATGTCGGGCAACAGACACTTAACAACGACTTAGGCTGATACCACTTTATGTGGAATTACAGATTTTGAATGTCTGCAGGGAGCCGTTTTATCGCGGCCGGTATCTGGATGCGCTCTTCAGGCTCATACAGAAAGCACTGGGACAGTGGATTTATAGTGCAAGAAGGCCGGATCATCAGTCAATCCGAATAAGACCGTTATGAAATGAGTATTTATACAGCGATCCTGCAATCCTGTCTAACCTATGCGGTGGAGGACTGGTGAAGCAGCTTCGAACAGTTCATGGTGATGTCTCACGGTCGCGCTTAGGGGTTAAAGATCCTCCACCTAACCATTCAGGTAGGGGCTGAAAACGCAGGCTGGAGATTAAATATGGTAAACGGTGGAAGGATCTCGACGGAAGTGTGGATTCCAACCGGTGTCGCGACTAGACCGAACCCGGGCATGCACAGGGGAAAAACGCCTATTCACTAGTTCTTTGACAAGAAGTATCGTGTTAGGCTATCAACGAGAGACGAATGGGTAAACGGTATGGCACGCATGCCTAGTGATGGGTAGCACTTATCTACGAATAACAGAAGTCAGTGTGTATCGCAGAAAGAGTTGCATGCGCTTTATAATCCCGATCGGGTCTTACACCACAGTCACAATCAGTGTCGGACACCGTAATCTGATATTATGACTCTGCTGCGGTGTGCCTGCAAAGCAGAGCGGTATTTTAATAAAATAATCAACTGCATCTGTCCAGACATCAGAGCTGCTACAATGGCCCTGAATGGAACAGCAACATCGTCGCTACTAGTATGGTAGTAAATTTGCTATGTATTACTAGAATCCAGTCGAATCTTTTGGTACCTAAAACTAAAAAAAAAATTTGGACTAAACTGATAACCGGTATTTTAATAATTTTTCAGTGGTGATAACAAACTTTTCCCAGAAATTAAATTTTTAGTTTAAGAGATGATGTTAAATTACGTATTAAAAAAGAAATTGGGTTTCAAAACAGTTGAGAATTGGTAAAAATATCTTACTTTGAATTTTTATCTCGAATAGATTTATCTTATAAATTAAACTGCATTCGATTGTAGAATTGGTTATAAATTTCAATATTTTTCGATAAAAAAAATGAACTTTAAAGCCGCGTCCTATAATCTTATTCAATTGAAAATTTAATAATTATATTTAGGCTTTAAGTAAAAATAAAAAATAAATTTCTGCATTTATTTTTAACCTAAAAATTCTTTTAATTAGTTCAACGTTAGTTTAATTAATTTGACTAAATCATAAAATGACAAGATTCCCTCTAAATGGATACAGTAGATATGAATTTGGATTATAAGTTCATCTCTGTACTATTCTTATAGAAAATAAAATACGTTGGTATAAGCATAATCTACTTGAGATAATGGGTTGATAATGACTTTACCATGTTTAATGAGATAGCGAACGTTTTATATAGACGTGAGAAAACTGAATATTCATTAGTTACATACGAAATTTCAGTGATTAATTTTCTTCACTTTGAGAAAAAATGAGGATCTGCAGTGCGAGTCTGTACTTTGCATCAGCGGTTATCTCTTTTTATATTGGTAAATATTGGGGATGTAAATGACAAGATGAACAAGATGTTTTAAATATTTAGGGTGGTTTTTAAAAGATAATTTTGCAGACGTTAGCATAACAAAATTAATGATAAGTGGCACACTTAACCAACTGACTACTGGTACCGAGTAACCAGTGAAATTTAGTGATTAAAGCAGTTATCGATTTTGGCTGGATGAATCAGCGAAATCGCAGGGATGGTCAGTGAAAAAGTTTTAGCTGCATGAACCAGTGAGATTTTACTGGTTCATTTTTAATGTGTGTACATCGCCTTTCGGTTTCCGAATTGGATCTGGGCTGAAACAGATCCAAGCCCGGAACGGAACCAAAAAGAAGCACAGTGTTCCAGAAATGAAGAAAATCCGTTCCAGATCCGCAGCTCGTTATATTTAAACACTGTACTCTACTTTTTTGAATCACAGAATACAATTGTGATGTCGAAGTTCCAAACTTCAAAAAAGCTACAAAAATATTGGAATTATAGATTTTTTAGAATAGTAGATATTAGTGAGAGTTAATAAAAGGTGGGCTTTCATGTCAAGACATACAAGTTTTAGTTCTAATTTCAAATTTAAAAAAGCTTATTCAAATTTTGAAAATTTGATTAAATTTTATATCTGCTGTCAAGAGCCTGGTAAATGTTATATAATGTCTATATATAAATTGCCTGTGTCATCCTACAGATTTTTAAAAATTATTTTGTCAACTTTGCTTTTCTTTGCAAACATGGTGGGGTTTTAACAAACAATATTAATTCTCTACTAAAATAGGAAATAGATTATCCACGGCCCCTTATCTAAAAGGACAATCTTTAAATTATAGAAATTTTCTCTAATTAAAAAAAAATCTAGGGAATTTGTTTGAAGGTATTCTCACACTGGTATCAAATATTCTAAACTCATCAACCATTGTTCAATTCACAGCTATATAAAATTGCATTTATATTTCGTATTTAAAAATATTGATTAACTAATAATAAAATAAATGTACGAGAAGTAAATGATAAGCTTTTAAATCATTCCATTTCTATACTTCTTCTTGCAGGATCAACTTCATGTGCCGGCTTCGGTGCAAATCTTCGTTATTTGTTTGCTGATCGTGATGAACCTGAAATTACTAGACATCCTAGTCCTCCTCAAAAAAAATATCCTGCCCCTCCAGGTTATCAAATTAAAGATGAGAACACTAAATACCTTCTTCGTCTAGGCATTGGAGACCAAGATAGTAGAATTTTTAAGATAAGGCTACCCGCTAGGGTACTAGTATCACAGAATAAATTCATTGTTGGAATAGTAAATTCTCATGGAGTTTTCTTGAGCCTCTATGAAACAGTATTACATGGCCGCCGTCCAATTTCATTAAATTTGTACAATGGCAAGACTGCTCGACTCTCCGAAGAAGAAATTGCAATTTTACCGTTTAACCGTTTGATTGAGTGAAAATGTGACTAGTTAAATCAGTCCAACCCAAAAAATATAAATCATGAAGAAATAAAATTAAAATATTAATTTAGAATCTATTTAATGTTTCGGATTTATTTTTAAAATTTAGTTATATCCCCAAAACAATCCCTCATACACAATTTTGGCAATAGAGTCCAATATTTCGGAACCTAATTCCAATAAAAAATAGGCCATTTTGTAAAAAAATTTAAGATGGCTGTTATTGTATCTGTAAACTCTAAATTGGGCAGTCTAGAGATCGTTCTTTTCATTATCAGTGCTATAGCAAAATCAGTTTTTACGATAAAATACAATCAAATGAATATGTACCACGTTTAATTAAATAATATAAGAGAGAACAGATGAAAATGCGGCACGAATATTTAAGAAATTGTTGACTTTTGATAGAGCGACACTTATTATTGCGCGCCAGCGTTTACACACTGACGGCCACGATTGAATTCACCAGAAAGCGGCTTCACAGGGAAACTCACGGAATTATTATTGTACTTTATAATGTTATACTTTGTACAAAGTCTACGAGAAAATACCTACTATAGTTAAAAGATAAATTATTTAAATTATGCAATTAAATATACGTATAATTGGTACTAGATATCTCTGAATTTCTAATAATATACTAAATTGCAGAAAAAAACAAAAAACGCAATATTTAAGAGGCAAATAATCAACGGTTCGACTAAACTATGATATTTAGCGTATTGAGAAAATCTAAAATATTATTCTCTCCTCAACAAGTGAATGAAGATACAATAAAATAGTTTACCATTTTTGAATAAAATTGTAAATATTTAAAGTATAACTTGTGATCAGTTTGTTACATTTTCAACTAAAAACAGATGCATTCGTAACGAACAACGTAAAAAATTTATGTTATAATTCAGATATATTTCTTCTTTGAAATATTTAAGAAAAAATTTTGTGTATTTAAAAAATGCAAAATAGTATTCTGTCCTTAATAATCGAAATTTTTTATATCAATCTCAATAAAATTTTTAACATTGTCGTAATTTATGTTTCAAAATATTTCTGATCTCAAATGGATTAAAATGGAATTGCTAGTTTGTCCATTGTGTTTGTCCATTATTTAAAAAATCACAAATGATTCCTTTATGGGGAGGCAAATACATTTGCTAACGGGAAGCAAAGTTTGTATTTATTAATTATCATTAATAATATCACTGCATTTGTCGTTTTTTTAACAACAAAGATTATTTTCTTCATTTGTGTATAAAAATTTTGTGTAACAATGTCAATTGTTGTTTAAAGACAATCTATTGTGACAAGATATTATTTTTTGTTATTAAAAGAAATAGCTCCGTGGTAAAAACATTTTCCTTGAATATATGTACAGAATATAAATTCACAGCATTCAAATAACAACTCTAAAAAATTTTATTCCTTGTTAAGTCTGCCTACGTTGAAAGTAATTAATTGAATCGTTTTTAAAAAATGTAGCGTCAAAGTCTAAGGTTTTTAAACAAGAGTCACCTTTTCGTAATCTTGGGTTCATGTCATCGCCACATCTAATAAATATGGACTAAAGATTCGGAAAAAATTACGTAATGGATGAGTAATCATAACGAATGTTTACCCTGCGAAATCGAGATTTCTGCGAAGTTAAAAAGACGATATCTGTCGCTAGCGCTAATTTCTTATCATAATCATTCTTTGGAAAAATAAATGTTTAAACTTCATGAATAAAGCTCAAAAATCAATTCGATTTTTCCAAATTTCATGCTGTAGAAGATAATTTTTTGTTATTGATAGCCATGTTAAGAATAGCCACAAGTCGCTGAAATAGATGTTGCAAGAAAAAATCGAAAACTTTCATCTCTGCCTTTTGGTAAATATCGGTCTTTATAGAAAAGTAGTCGTGCACAAATTACCATTTCATAAAACAATTACACAGGGAAAACAACATTTAAAAACGCTACTCTAGATTTCCCCAAATTTCTCTCGATTTCATAGGATTATTATTATTGTTATTTTTGTTTTGGGTTGAGACCCTAACAGCCTCTGACGCTTGTATGAACCTGTTGCGTCCCCTTATCAGCCTTAAGCGTGACCCTATAGCCCTCTCCATAAGGAGATGATCGCAGATACGCTGTTGGCTTATATTTCAGACTTATTGGTTGAGCGACTGCCTGTTAGTATTACACCTTTCCCCGCAATCGCAGGGCAGTGACAAAGGATATGAGTAGAAGTCTCATTACCCTTTCTACACAGACGACAGAGGGGACTTTCTTTAAGGAATATTTCGATTAATATTTTGACTTTGTTCCTCCCGAGCTTAAGTAATTTCTTCGGCTGGTGAGAATTAACTGTCAGCCTACGAGTGTTTTTGCCAGTCTGCATCCAATGACCACACCCCACTCATTCTGACGTTCCTCGGTCAGCCAACTGTTCATATCTATCATGTCCGATATCTCATTTCCCTTGATGCCGCTGTATCCCTAGCTTATTCAGTACCTCAAAGCACTCCCAAACTAGTAGCGACATGGTCGTCGTTCCACTCAGGGCCATTATAGTAGCCCTGCTGCCTGAGCAGATACGCATATTTCTATTATTGCCATACTCCTTTGCCTAGTAGGAGCACTCAAGCATGGCCGTAATCTCAGATTTTAGAACTGAGGCGTAAGACTCCATCGCCATTGTGAAACATATTCTATTCCTTCTTCCGTAGGACATTCCTCTTTTGTGGATAGGCTAACTCGATACTTCTTGTCAAAGATGTAGCGACGAACAGACATTTAGTCTCTGAGAATGCTCAGTCTTGGCCTCATCACGATGTCGATTGGTATTCGCAGTGCGGTCGAGAAACTGATATCTTTTACCAAATTTAATTTCCAGGCAGCCCTAGCAGCCCCAGAGACATCGTGGTGTCGACTTTGAGGCACCAGTATTGCTACTCAGAATCAGTCCCCTGATCATTTCCAATCGAGAATTCACAGCAGATAGTTCGGCCCTCCTCCGCCATACCACCGCTGCATAGATTAGCCAGGGCCGCAGGATTGCTGTGTAAATCCACATAAGTTTCTCTGCTTTCAAGCACCAGCTTCCCTATGGCTCTCCTACAGAGCCAAAGAGTTGCTACTAGCTTCTTGCAATTGTTTTCCAGATGCTCGATCCATAACTATATAACAAAAAACTGTATAACTTTTTAACAAAAAATGTGTATGTTTAACCAAATAGGTGAGTGCTACTCCAAAAAGGTTCATTCTTCACCAAATATATAAATTTAAACTGAATATATAACTTTTTAAATGGATAATTTTATTGTTATTCAAACTGATACCTGTTTAACCAAAAAGATGTATTTTCAAATAAGAAGGATAATTTTCTAAAATGAAAGACCAAATTTGAACAAAACACAAAAATTTGGTACAAAAAGGTTGACTTTTTTGCCAAAAACGATATGACTGTTGGTCCAGATTTAAATTTTTAACTCGAAAATTATAATTTAAGAAAAATGTTCATTTTTTACCAAACAGCTTAGTTTTTTTATCAAATCGTCGAATTCTGTAGCCAAAAGGGAAAATTTAAAAAAATCGTTGAATGCTTCACGAAATTAATAATTGTCAGCAAAATTAGTAAATTTTCGGACCAAAAAATTTGTAATTAAAAGAGCGAATCTTCAAAAACAGATATATAATTTTCACAAGGTAGTCCAACTTTCAACCAAGAAGTTAAAGATTTATAAATAAAATACAAATGTTTAACAATATATTGCGAATGATACGTAAAATAAATCTCAATGTCAATTTCTACTTTAAATCGAATTTTTTATAAATAAAATTCCTTTCGGCCTAGGAGTGCTTTAAGATTTTAACGTTTTTTGATTAAAATTTGAATTGAAAATTGCATCCTATAATATTCCTTTATTAAAAATTTTATGTTATTGTATAAACTGCAAATAAAAATAAAAAATAAGCACAAAGTCAAAGCCTTCATGCTCTTTGTTTTAAGGATTTTTTATTTCAATTAAATTTTTTGAAATTACGTCAAAGTTCATTTGTTTGATTTAACTGAATAACAAAATAACTAAGAGTCTCTCTAGATTAAAAGAATTGATTATCTTTACATAACATGCGCCATGGTGAAAGGGGGGGGGGACTAATAAGGTTAGAGCCCTAATATGTACATCTCAAGGTCATGTCTGTGAATGCAGACAGGAGATTAATTATCTCTGCAGATTACAGATCGCTCCGGGAACAAGGAGAAAGCAGAAGGCAGTGTGTATCTTAGAAGGAGTTGAATAAGCTTCACTATCCCCATGGGGTCCTACGACTTGATATGACTTTCAATAATAAATTTTCGATTATCGTATCGTTTTATTAAAATGATTCACGCTATTGTATAATTTGCGGCAATTGTTTCATGTGACTCAATTCTTTTGCGTCACCCTGCACACATGTCTTGAAATACATAAATTTGTTATTTGTAGGGATGTCCCTGTTATCGTGACAGATAGCCTTAAAGGAATCGTAGAACTCGAGCCAAGTATCAAAGGTACCATAAAAAGTAGGCGCTTGAAGCTTTACTAGTTGAAAATAAGACAAAATGTGACTAGGAGATTGACCCGGATCTAGATTCATTGTTTGCGAATTTTGTTTCAATTAGCATAATTACTGGAAGTGGATTGTAAGGAACTCATAGTAGATAAAAAGGACCTTTTTTGAATATATTTTTTTGCAGTACCACTTAATCGTAGAATCGATCCTCGAATTCCAACCGTCTGACTCGTGCACTGAGAGGTCGTCCTTCGGTTGTAATTCTTCGACACCCACTTGAACTTCGTCAAAGGCTTGTAAAAGTTAATTGTGTCCCAACAGTCGCCCTTCTAGACCGAGCTTATAAAAATCTTTTAGTTTCTTGAGCACAGTTTCAAACCTTGTAATTTGAGTTTTTATAGGTTTTCTTTTTGTTTTCAAAACCTTGAGTGTCACTGCCATAATTGAAATGTATATTTAAACTACAATGTACTCACAACTCTTACAACGCATTGTAATATCGACTCGATATGATGTGCAAGGGTATGGAAAATTGACAAATCACTAGACTTACTTTGTTTGTTTGTTTCATATTTATTAAAAAATTAAATGATATCCATCACGTCATAGTGATACCTTTGACCCCATACGATATAAACCCCACGTTCTATGCAGGATGTACACAATTTTTGTAATGAAGTTCAATATTTCTGAAATTCATATTAACTAAAATACGTGTAATGCTAATAACATAAATATTCACAAAAATTCCTTTGGCGAAAAAAGCACTTATACAATTCTTGAATAAAAGGTTTATTTTAAATTACATCTCTGTATAATTATAAAAAAATTACTACAACTGTTATTGTATCTGTAACCTCTAAATTGCGGGGTTTACATATCACACTTTTCACTATCAGTATAACGGAATAATCAGATTACACTATTATGTACCGCGTTGGTACCTAATACCTAATTTCAATTTTTAATTAATGTTTTCTTTTTTCGGTCTTACGATCAAATTACAGCATACAGAAAAAACGATTCTAGTTGTTAAAAACATATTTTTATTTATTTAACGTTTTGAATTTTAATGCGAGCCTTTGTCAGAAAAGTTTTCCTCTTTGACGCTAAATTCAAAAAACTTTAGTTATTTTCAAAATTGGTGTCACAAAAAATCATTTTGAGAGCCTCACACCAAGAAAATTACAGTTTTGAAGGAAGAAAATTCCAAATAAATATTAGGAGGATGAGAAAATAAGACATCAGTAATAATTAACAATAATCTATTGTTTTGCGATCTTCCTAATAATTATTTAGAATTTTCTTCCTCCTAAGATGTAACTGAATTGATTCGAGGGTTAAAATGATATCTTTAAAGAATTTTTGATCCTAAAATGTCTTTTTGACTACGAAATTAACATCAGAGTGGAGAAATTTCAGGATGAAGACCTGCATTAAGATTCGAAACGTTGAATAAATAGAAACAATGTTTTTCTAAACAACTAGAAGCATTTTTTCTATTTGATTGAATTATACCGTAAGACTGAAGAAAACCTTATTAAAACTTTCATGTTACATCAGGGTCGAAGAAACGGGAAAAGCAATTTGTAGTCTGTATCCAAAGGCTGATTAAGATACTTTATAAAAATACCTAATATTGTTAAAGGATCAGCTATTTTATGTATAAGATTGAATATGCGTGCCAAAAAAAGAGACCAGTTAATGACACTGTTAGTTTCCAAGAGCACATACAAGATTTAGCTTTTCACTGCCATATGCATACGCTTCCATGCCGATTTTTTTTTAAGAATAAGTAACATAGTCGTTTAGCAATATTAAAAGCATGATGGCAGCAATATCCGCATTGCTTGTTAATGATTATAAATTTTTTGTGCGCTTCATAAAAGTGGATGGTTCAGTGACACCTGCGCACCTTTCATTGACAGTGATTTTTCCATGCCACTAACAAGTTAGTTACTAGTATGCTAATGAATATCTTAATATATTATAAACTCGAAAGCAAATGATAACTGTCATGTATTGAAATTAAAGCAGAGTTTCTTTATTGTCACTTAAGAAGAAAAAGGAACATTTAAAGAAGATTTAGATTTAACACCACGAATTCTCCGAACAATTAATTTTTCTTGATCCTGTCACTGATGTGTTTCTTTACAAATTCTCTGACTGGTTAATATTATTGCTCATAATGAATCATTCTACAAACCTTTGCCCTCCAGACACTACTCACCGCAACGTCTAGATGTCACCACCGACTTTTTAATTGTAGGGACACAGTACAAGCGTTCGTAGTGCTCGATTATAGCACTACAATACTCATGTACCGAGCCGTCGATACCAAATTTTCGAATTGCTTTCCAAAAATAAACCTATAAATTTAAAAACTGTCCTCATAGGAGCTGCAATATACTTTGAAGAGTTCATATGCAACTTTTGCGATCTTTTGGTGCATGAAAGTCTGCTATGATGTACCTATTTTTACTGAATATTGTTGTAAAAAGGAAAAATAAATGTTTCAATCATATATCGGTTTATATCAGATTTCCCTGGATTATCTATATTAAAATCACGGTTCTCTCACAATATTGTTCCATTTTTAAACAAAGATTTGAATTTTCAACTAGAAAAATTAATTTTATACCAAAAAAGACGATTTTTAAAAATATACTTGAATTCTCAACGAGCTAGTTTAATTGTTCACGAAAAATATAAGGTTTCAAATAAAATATTTTTACTTTTAGCTTAAAAGGTCATTTCTTAATAATACTGCAGCCTGAAATCCAGCAGAACGTAAAAAGAAATTCAGCTGACCCTAATATCTTGCTTTTTAAATTTTTCCGGGGGAAAAAAAAAGTTTCAAAAAATTAAAATTTTACTGGGGTAGGTTAGGTTAAAACGCAAGTTTTCTCAACTTTAGACGGTCCTTCAAAATCTAATTTATCAGAACAGGTCAGTCCTGAATGTGGGTCAGAGGCACGCCTAGATATGTATAGTTCTCTCCAATTTCAAGATGTTTTATAACACTTATACCCACGAGCTCACGATCCTCGTGAATGCGGGAATATTTCTAATCTTTGGATGTATCTTGGCACATATGTCCAACACAAAGCTCATACCAATCTCTCATGTGTACCCCTTGACGATATTTAAAGCAAGTTAAAATTTTCTTGCACTAGAAGCATATACCTTCAGGTCATCCATATGAAATACAGAAGTGACCTTATGTTTGCGATGATTAGTATCACTGCAGAGGTATCCCGGGGAATTGCGTGGTGCGAGAAATAGAGTGAGTAGTGTCTTATGGCTGCAAGAAGGTTTCAGCTGGGGGGGGGGGGGGGCTATTCACTCCGAAATCCGCTGAAGTCAACGTAATATTATTTTCATAACGTCATGCTGACTTCAAGAATCAGTTTTTCCTCGGCACAAACTGTGCACTGCAGCGTTACGTCCTTTTCCATTTTTTTATGCCACTTTTATAAAACTGTGCCAGACTTCTTCCTGAAATCGCACGATGCTATATTTATTATTGCTGACTCAGCAGATTTCAACATGACTCTTTTCTTATTCTTACGACTTCAAGTGCAGTTTTATTGAATTCATGATGGCTGCAACGACTTTAACGTTACGAGCTTATATTTTTAATAGCATCTCGTAATTTCGTTAATATTTTACAAAGAATTCTAACGATTAGGTTAACTTCAGAGCTGCCGATCGGGGCACGAGGAGCCTGTTGTGATGAGATATTTCAGCGGAAGACCGCTTAGAATAATTAGGAAGCTAATAATGTAATCCGCCTACTTTCCATATGACAAAAAAAACAACTCACCAGCGATGCTAAATTCTACCATACATTGTGGGGTAGCACGGACACCAATTGAAGAGGTAATGATTGATTGGAATAATTAATTACTATTGATGAGGATGTTCTGAACATGGGAACTACCCCGACGTTTCATAAATCAGTCATGAAGGAAGCCATTGAATCTCCGCACCGGTCGTTTCAGAGGCAATATTTAGAAGTGTACAGTCCTAATAAAAACCCACTTTCTCACATCAATCACAGACAGAGATCGTGGTGCAAACTACCGTACCTACAAAAAGCAAAGAAGGACGGACTGATTTCAGTCTTCTGCGGAACTATTGCAGTTTAGAAGTTCTCGGGTCAATTAGTGACTTTCTCTCCTTCAATATTTACAGCTAGTATTTTTATGGAGGCTATCAAATCTACTTAATGAAATTAACTATCGACCCACTGCTGAAACGACGAACTCAAAGATCTTCGCAGAGAAACCAAAAATATTTAGATGTTCTAGTACTGGCAAAATGGATTGACTATGCACTTCATTAATGATATCTTTTTTTCCGAAAACGTATGAACGACTGATGGATAGATATATCTACATAGTGTGCAAACCGCAGGCATGGAATGGACCTGCCACAACGACTAATGGTGACACCATTTTATGTGGAATCACTGTCTTCAGATGTCCGCTGGGAGCCGTTTTATCGTCATACAGAAGGCACTAGAATAGTGCATTTACAGTGCAAGAAGACAGCATTATCGATCAATCCAAGTAAGACGAATTAAGTTTTATTCAAGAGAATGTACAAGTTTTGAACCACGTACACTGTACTGGGAAGAAAAATACCGGAAATCAAAGAAACAGATTAATATCTGGGATTCATTCTAGATAAGAAACCTCTGTAGAATGAACATTCACACAGCTATCCTGCGACCCAGGCTAACCTATGACGTAGAGGACTGCTGGAGCAGTTTCGAACTGCTCACGGCGAAGTCTCGACTTAAAAAAATAAGGGGCTAGTTCTAAGAGGGCGTCACTACTGCCTCGAGGTCGACACCCACGGTGGAATTGGGGCATTAATAGGTTTAGAGCTTCACCACCTAACAATTCAGTTAGGGGCCAAAAAGGCAGCCTGGAGATTTAATATGGCAAACGGTGGAAGGATCTCGACGGAAGTGTGGATTCCAACCGCTATAACGAGTAGATGGGTAACACTGATTAACAAATGGCAGAAGTCAGTGTGCATAGTGGAAGGAGTTACATGAGCTTCATAATCCCGATGGGGTCCTATGCCACAGTTACAATCAGTGTAGGACACCACAATCTGAAATTATGACTCTTCTACCATGTGCCTACAAGGACTACATTGGGTTTCGATAAAATTGAGAAATGGTAAAAATATATTACTTTGAACTTTTATCTCGAATATCGAATAACTAATTAAACGTTAAAAATGCGTCTTATAATTTTCTTCAATTACAAATCTAATACTTATATTTAAGCTTTAAGTAAATATGAAAAATAAATTTATGCATTTATTGTTACCTGAAAATTCTTAAATTAAATCAACGTACATGATACAAGTGATTAGTGAACACTTTACAATTTTTTATGAGATAGCGACTGTTTTATATAAATTTGAATAAACTAACTATTCATTAAATACGTTCGAAATGTCAGCAATTAATTTTTTTCACATTGAATAGAAATGAGAATCTTTAGTGCAAGTCTGTACTTTGCGTTAGCGGTTATCTCTAATTATATTGGTAAATATCGAGGATCTGGATCCCTGCAAATTGTTAAACTAAATCAGTGAAATTTTTATTGGTTGAATCAGTATTTTGATTTGCCACTGGCAAATTAATGATTTCCCTACCTTAACAAGGTTAACCAGTAGGAAATTTAACTAAAATAGCTTGTCGCCCGAGTGACAGGTGAAATTTACTGAATAAACCAGTTATGGATTTCCACTAAATGAATGAGTGAAATCCCAGGGATTGCCAGTGAAACAGTTTTAGCTGCATAAGGCAGTCAGATTTCACTGTTTCATTTTTAAAGTGTGTCATCGGTGCTCGGTTTCCGAATTAAATCCGGGCTGAAACAGATCCAAGCCCGGAACGGAAACAATAACAAGCACCGTATTCCAGAAATAAAGAAAATCCGTTCCAGGTCCGAAGCTCGCTATATCTGAACACTGTACTATACTTTTTTGAATCATAGAATACAATTATGATTTCGAAGTTCCAAACTGTAAAAAAGCTATACAAATATTGGAATATATTTTCTAATTAGTAGATTGATTGAATATTGATTAATTAATAATAAAATAGATGTAGGAGAAGTAAATACTAAGCTTTTAAATCATTCCATTTCTATACTTCTTCTTGCAGGATCAACTTCATGTGCCGGCTTCGGTGCAAATCTTCGTTATTTGTTTCC
>JAAAKG020017992.1:0-20495 GCA_010014905.2 Druon quercuslanigerum
GAAAACAATCCTACCACTTTTCCAGTAGTCCACATTTAACGCATTTAAAACGATTTGTAAATATTTCTGGTTGTCATGGTAAAAAGTTGTTTATCATGGTTTGTGTGATCAATAAAAAATATATGGAGTCTACAAAATAAGTACCACTGATTTGTAAAATTTTAAAAAATTATGAGAAAATACAATTTGAACTTAATTTTACCCAATATCGTGTAACCTAATGCAATTGCAAAAACTTTTTGGTATACGAATTTGTTATAATTATAACCATTAACATTTACTTAAGCTTGTTTTCTCTGACAACATTTTTCCTTGTTAAGATATACGGAATGTTTGCCTACGTATAATCATTTTAAAGCCTAAAGAGAATCTGTATATAAGCCTTAATCGAAGTAGAAGAGATATTAAGTTAACAATTAATATTCTAATGGATCTTGCAATAATCGCCTTTTTCGCTTTTCTGTGTGAAGCCCTTTTTGTTGGAGTTATGGATGCAGCCTGCACTCCAGTTTCGGAACAAACAGGCATGGTAATCGGTACAATTGTTCGTTATTTGAGGAATTCGTTTAGTTTAACAATTTGTAAAACCCCTATAGGCATAGAACTAAATTCTAAAATAGACATATGGATCATAAATTTTATAAATATTTAAATTATCATGCTAAGTTAAGCGTTGAAACTAGTAAGCAGTTTATATTTTTAACAAATTAGCAATAATTTCAAAAATAAAATGATTGGTCATGATGAAATAGTATGATATTTAATTTGAAAATATAAATTAATAATATAGATTCATTATATAATATCTTAATTCAATTCTCGAATCAGTAAGAAATAATACAACTAGATAATAAAGATTACCTGACAGCTGGGTAAAATGAGACATCAATTACCTAACAGTCAGGTAAACTGATTCGAACTGTTAGGTACAGTTTCAATCAAACAAAAAAAGAGTACCGCTCTAAATATTTGAACTTTACATCAGAGTCCTGTAAAATTTCATGCGCGAGCAAAAAAAAATTCTTTCTACAATCAGATTCTGTGGAAGGCCATCCACTACTACACACATGCTTAAACATATCATGCAATTTATAAGTATATTGTTGGTCCATATAGATAATTTAACTTAAACAATTACAAATGACAGTTACAAAATTACAATTACAATTACAAAAACAATTGTAACGAAATTAACGTTTTTAAAAATCGAAAACGCTGTGACGGGTTGAGGACCACCTAATGTAAGTTTAACGCGTTTGATCGCTATAGACTAAACCGCATGGTTAAATTAACACTTACAATATCAAAAAAAGATCGGCTATAAAGTTAAAGTACGAGTACGTCACGGTCGTTCAAAAAAATATGCGGTCCCTGTTTCATCGAAATTTCTTATCTTAACATTTTATTATTAAACGGGCTCTTAGGTTAAGAGGAAGTAATTTAAACATTGCATATTTTTTTTATTAAAAATGTTGTAACCTTAAAGCCCTAAATTATTTAATTTTAAATATTTTACATTTTTGCAAAATTGTACTTTAAATACTTACAAATTAAATGTATATAAAATCTGTTATAATAAACTAGTTTAGAATTTAAGGAATAAAATAATAAGTGCAAACTAATACTCTTTACAGGACTTGTTTAACATAATGCATGAAACTTATGTCCATGAATATATGAATAACACGCATAAATCGGTAATTCTAGGTACTCTATTTCCACAACCATGTTTTATTAATATGAAAATATCCTTCACGTAATTTTTAAATCCTTAACAACTTCGTGTATGAATGCCTTTATTAGTAACTTAATAGGTATTAATGATTTAGAGGAAAGGATAGTCTATATATTTGAATATATTCTAAAGTCCTTCAATAATAAACGAAACTTAAAAATGTTAAATTTTGTACAGGAGACTTGGCTGTTAACTTATGCCTTGACCACGAAGTACTACAAGGAGACTCAACGCCATGCATTTCAGCTGGCGCCATTTCGGGATCCCCAGTCTACGAATTTTCATTTATTCCACGATGCGAGAGCCTCTTCTGTGAAAATGTGCAATTAGAAATTGTCATCTGCGATGGAGTGTGGACCATCGATTGTCGTCATAGGTTAAATTTGGTTATGCCGGTTGTCTTCACGAAGTGATAACTATAAAAATTCCTCATAAAAATGAGGAATAGAAAAGTAATGAAAAGTTAGCATAGACATGGAAGATACCGGATATATAGACATGTAGATATAGACATGTAATACCGGAAAAAGCAATCCAAACTATAACGTGTAATTGAAATGATTGTAATTCCAAAGTGCGCGTTTTATTATTAACGTGTTATTTCTCGTCGTTCATACACTTCCCGCACGTAGCGCTCTCGCCTGGGAATAAATGAAAATCTGAGGACAGGGAATCCCGATTGTGGGCTGTTTTCCGCGAACCCCGCCATAGGAGTTGAGTCTCAGTATAGTACTTCGTGACCTTGACAATGTTCACGTCCCTAGCGATTGACATTTTACCTAAGTTTTGTGTAATTCCTCTTCTCAGAAAAGTGAAAATATCTATAAAAGTGTACAATGTGTACTTTCTTTTGAGACAATCGTCTTAAAATTATTATGTATTAAAATTGTACATTACTTTGTGTTATTTTACGCTATACTGGTATGACAATAATACAATCCTTATATCAATTATTACATATCAGAATCATAAACCAATCGTAACCTTTATGCAAATGCAGTAAAGTCCTACATTTACCGAACATCATTTTAGATTTGATTGAAGTTTGATATTGGGAAAAAAATTAATTAGTTGGTAATTAATTATTCAGTTAAAAATATCACAGGTTAATTATTTTCATTGTTACATTAAAATAATATATACTTCATATTTTTATAAAAATTAGAATTATTAATAACATTTTAAACTAATTTCGGAGAAGTTAACATATATTTGTCAAAATTGAACTCAGATACTCACTCCATAACATCACACAAGTTTACAAAAAGTACATAATTCAAATAAAGGTATTTCAGAAATAAATAAACTTTTATTATTCAACCTTATGTTACTCAATTGAACAAAATTAAAGTTCAATCTTTTTAAAGTTTTAATCTTTTTTTAGTGACTTAATACAATTAAAAGCATTAAAAAATTATTTTTATCAATTAAAAAAATTATGTAAATGGAATAGGGGTATTTTAAATATAAATAACCTTTCGTTATAAAAATCATATGTAACATTCTATTACATTACCTTAAAGTGAATAACATTTTCATTTTACTTAATCGACAAAATTTACAATCCAATATTAATGTTATTTAATATTGTAAAAAATTAATCAGCTTATAAGTAATTAATCAGTTTATAACATAAAAGGCACTGAAGAATTACTTTCAGTGCATCATTCAAATAATTGTTATTGTACATTATACAGCAAGTTTGAGTTATTTATACCATTTGAAACTATTCCAGGGAAAATAAAAATATATTCGAGAATAATTTCGAAATCAGAATTCACATGCCATTTAAAATCGCAAAACTTTACAAAAATAAGGTAACTGGAATGGAGGTGTTTTAAACATTAACTAACCTTTATTATACAAATTATGACCAATATTGAATTACATGAACTTGAAGTAAATAATAAATTTATCTTACATAATACAAATAAATTACAATTCAATTTTTATGTAATTTAATACTGTGAAACAATCAGGCAATAATTAACTAATGTGTTCGTAACGTAAAAAGTATTAAACTACCATTTTCATTTACACATTGAAATCATTTTCATGTTACATTTAATTTTCACTTTTATTTCTGAATATTATATCAGAATCATTTGAAAAGTTATGTAATTGAGATAGGGATGTTTTAATAATAAAAAAGCATTTATTATGCAAATTATATCCAATATTAAATTTTCTAACCTTCGATTTAATAATCAACGTACGTTCCCTAATTTTAGGAAACTAAATTTTTATCTTTAATTGATTTAATGCTTTGAAAAAATATTCAGCTAATAATAAATGAAATATTTTACAATATGAGAAGCATTTAACTATAACTTTCACTAAAGCATTCAATTAATCTTTACTAAATATGTTTTTTTTTCAAATTTGAGCTTTCATTTCTTAAAATTTAATTTATTAATAAAATTTGAAACTAATTGCAGAAATCATAAGTTTTAATAGAATAAATTAACAGTTAGTCAGTTCCAAACATAAAAAATATTAAGCAATCATTTTCACTGAATCAATTTCATAATTTTTACGTTATATTTTCTTTAAATTTGAAACCGAATTTCTATATGTTTATTTTATTTCGAAAAAATCGAAATTATTTATTTATAATTTTTAAAAAATTAATTTGGATTCTGATTTCATTTCACAAGCATCAGAAAAAGCATGAAATTTAATAGAGGTATTCTAAAGAGAAAATAAACTTTTATTGTAAAATAATACCTAATATTGATTTGCATTACCTGAAAGTAAATAATCAATTCATGTTACTTAATTTAAAACATCTTAAATGGAATCTTTATGTAATTCAATATCGTTCTAAAAATTAATCAAATAAAAATTAATTAAATAGTCCACAGCATAAAAAGCCTAAAGAAGTTATTTTAATTAATGAAATAATTTTTTTTTAATTTTATGCATTTTTTAAAATAACAAATAACATAACAAATTTTAAAGCTTTAAAAAATTATTTTCATAGACATTTAAATAATTTTTACTTTCAATATTTTTTAAATTTGAATTTTTGTTTGTTAAACTTTAATTAATTTTAAGCTTTTAACTAATTCTAGAAAATATTAATTGTAGCAGAATTTATTATTAATTAATTAATGAGTAAAAAACATAAAAATCATTATTAACAATTTTCATTAAAATCACCGGTGGTTTTGTTCTTGACCAAGGTGGCGTTGTGTTTGGCCAGGAATTGGTTCATTCGGGCCATGCTTTTGGGTTCTTCCTTTCGGCTGGTAGAGGAAGTTACATAGATCTTAGGACAGCCTGGTGTTTTGATCAAGTACTTCCATGCATGGAGCCCGTCCATGGTCCCAAAAAAAGGGAAGAAAAAAAAATATGGTTAAGATCCAGCCGAGTACAGCTGGGATGCCAGCCGTATCAGCGGAACGGATGAGCTGGGATGCCAGCCGACCCGTAAAAGGAGGAAAAAGGATTAAACAGAGGAAGAAGGCATATACTAAGTAATTTGTTTGAATCACAAGGTTTATTTTATTTTATTTTACTAAACATTGTCTATTATTTTGCCGTGTGTTAGTTATTTAGAGAGAGAGAGAGAGAGAGAGAGAGAGAGAGAGAGAGAGTGAGTGAGAGAGAAAGAATAAAGATTAGTTCCACTCTCTGCCGCATGAGGCGTGCGGGGCGTATGCGAACCATGCAGGGTTGCCCAGAGCGGATGTCCAGCCGTGTGAGTGAGAAAGAGAGGGAACTAGTTTTGGTTGATGGTTGCCTTTCGTAACAAGTTGGCCTAGTCCGAGCGGTATTCTGGCCCGGGGAGGTTGATGTCAGCTAACAGCGGAGGTAGAGCCGGTAGCCTCGTTGATCAGAGCGGATTTCCAGCCCTGATCGTACTGACGTTACGTGGCGGAACGTGTCTTTTTAAACAGGCCGTGCCGCGCAAGAGTTGGCCAGAGTGGGAAAGGATCGAGTGGTGGGAGATGCGCGCGCTTGAGTTAGAATAGCGGGAAATAGTGTTTCGCTCTCTCTCTTCTACATCTAAAATGGTTGTCCACAGAATGGATAAACGTCGTATGCGAGAAGGAATCTCGCCCTATGCGAGTCGCGTGTAACACATAAAAATAACTTTTACCCTATATTTTGCTGAAAATTTGAAGTATTAATGATTTTGTAAAATAATTCCATAAAAACTTAAAACATATTGACATATAATTTTGAAGAATGTAATTCAGATAACTATTTTAAAACATCGAAGAAAAAATAGGAAAAAAATAGAGAAAATAATAAGTATAAATGAAATTTTATGATACAAATATCCCATATTGAATGGCATAACCTCAAAGCAAATAATAGATTGATTTTCTTAGTTAAACAATATTAAACTTTAATCTTTATGTCATTTAATCTTTTAAAAAAATTAATCAGCTAATAATAATGAAGCAAACAATAATATAGAAAGCATTAAATAAATTATTTTTATTTAATTATTCACATAATTTTTATTTTACATATATTTTTTTTCTGAACCTGCACGTTCCTTTCTGTTAATTGAATTTAGTGATCATCTAACAACTAATTAATCAGTTTACAAGATAAAAAATCATCCAATAATTATTTTCGTTACAAAATGTAAATGTTTCTTATTTTATACTTTGTTAGAAACTCAACATTTATTGTTTCAGTTCACCTTTTAAATTATATCCAGGAAAAATTTAAATATATCTACAAATGATTTTGAAAAATTAATTCAGGTAGTTACACACTTTACGTGTGTATTAAAGGAGTTATAATTAAACTAAAAGAATACCTAAATTGTACTTTATAATATAGCACTGTAGGGGTAATGCATGGAAAAAATAGTAAACAGAGACAATAATGAATTACTCGAACAATTAACACTCTTCAATCAGAATCACCATTAAAGAAATGGAAAGAAACGCTAGTTTCTACACAAAAAGGGCCCTCTGGTTGCCGATACTTAAAATACATACATTCTAGCTTATAATATAACGCTGAGTTGGCGCGACGAACAGGAGAATTTAGACATTATTACTGTAATAGAAGTAGAAACAATGGAGTAGATTCCTATTATTTGACATTACTACACCCATATAGTCGATTCCTACTATCCAAAACTACTGCCAAGATGGAGGATACCACTTTTCATATAAAGGATGTGTGATAGAGTCAAATATTGAATTTTAGCTTTTACCCATTTCCATATATGAGACTTTTTATACATACGTATTTCCGATGGCAATATAAGATCCTATCTTCGTGTTGAGAAAAATTAATTTTAAAACAAAAAAAGAAGATATTTTTTTTACATACAACCTTTTTTAAAATATACTTTAAAAAAACAAAATACACTCAACTTCTAGTTAAGTCGAAATTCATTTATGTCAAAGATCGGATATGTCAAAACGCACCGCCCAGTTATTTCACATTTTACATCCCCTCCACTTAGCAGCATGTGACACTTAGCAGAATATGGTAGACACAGATACACACGGCACACATATAAAGCGCAATCGTTCATCTTCTCCGCCCCAATAGATATTGGTGGGGTTAAGGAGAATTTGACGTAACCAAAATGTTTTCATTTCAAATATTTTAACTTAACTGGAAGTTGAGTGTAATTAACTTGAACAGAAGATTTGCAATAATCAAATTAAAATAATAAAGTGTCTACACATCAAATTCTGGGGTGTAAATATTAAAATTACTTTCTCATATAAATGTAATGTTGAACATGTACACCCTACTGTTTTATTATTTGAATCGTTTACACGTACTGGAAAAATAATAATAATGATATTATTATTGTAGCCTCTTGTTGAATTCAATTATTTGGTTTCTTTTTGGGATATTTTAATAAGAACTTGTAATAGAACATTATTTTTCAATTTTTTTAATTTCCTTTTTTAAAAAGCTTATGGTCCAAAATCTTGCAATTTCAGTATCTTTATTGTTATGAAGTATGCCTCACGGAAATTCATTATTAATCAAGTTAATTATTGGCTTAACAATTGAATATCCGGCTGAATTAGGGCCATAAGTACATGCAAAAAGCAACTACTGATAAATAGTAATTTATCATAAATTCGAGCATGAAATTCAATTTACTTTCAAAAACCTAAAATACGCTACATAGAGAATTTTAATTTTATAGTTGATCTGTATGACTTCAGGAAAGGAACTTAATCACATTATAAATATTCATATTGTAGATTATAAAGTTCATAGAATATAAACATACTTTAGGATGAAAAATATTAAAAATAGTTTAATTAAATTCATTTATAAAATATTTCCATTATGTTTACTCAGGAAAAGCTCTGTTACAACAAGAACTAAGGTTACAAAAATATAAAAACTTTATCAACCTAAAGTTAAAAGAATTCCTTTCTCTACAGCATTCGTAACTATGTTAATTTTTAAATATGTTGCCTCATGTCAGAATATATGATTAGGAAAATTATTCACCTACTCGTCATGTTTGTTAAGGTTGTGTACACAAACCAGCACATATAAGGAGCAGAGAAGCAAAAAATAAACATAAGTTGACATTTGCAAGTTAACGGTGGCCATTCATTTAGGATAATATGAAAAAATTGCAAATTCTCATTTTCCATTTTCTTTTTTACATTTTCCTCATGTTCAAAATGCTTAACGCTATTTACAAGCACGTTCTTTCGAATTGTTGTTTTGAATGTTGCTGATATCTGGTTCCTAGTGTGCAGAATTGAGACTTGTTTTAGTTATCAAAAATACGTAAGAACAAAAGAAAAATAATGATTCGCAATTTTATCAAATCTTTCTAAATTAATAGCTTCCTTCAACCCAAGTGCGAAGTTAGATACGGCCCAACACTGGCGCAGCACCGGAAAAAATAATGCCGAAGATCGGCTGCCAATGTCGCGCTGTTGCCGGAATGATAACTCCGGTATGCACTCGGCAACCAATTCTGGCCCAGATTCTGGCTGCCATTACTTACCGTCCCTGGCTGCTATTATATTGCTGATAATTGACTGTATTCTGCCCCAATGCTAGATTACAGTAGAGGGCCATTACACGGAGAAAAATTGATAGTAAAACTGATCATCTGAAGTGCTAAATATAGAATAGCATTCTAAGATTGTCATATTGAATATTCAGATATTCAGGTTGCCTTAGAAGGCTGTCCTATAGTTTACACTGTAGATGATCATTTTGACTATCCACTTGTCTTCATGAAATGGGGCTCAAAGTCGACTCGAACTCAATATACTCTTCTTTATCCTCCTACACGCCCAGTATTAAATTTCAAGATAAGCAAATAACATAAGTTTTTAATATTAACAAAAATAGAGAGTATTAAAAAAAGAACTCATTTATTATGAAATGTACATTTCGAATAAATGTAAAATGAAAAAAAAGAAAGGAAATCCGTCTCTACGCTCATACGTATCTTTTTACCTCCCTCCCTGTCAGCAGCTCCAGATAACCATTTGCTAACTTTCGCAATAATCTCTTTGTGGCTTATGTCCAACTTGTCCGACAAAATTGCTGCAACAAACATTGTAATTTAAATAAATAAGTTAATTTAGCAAATATAAACAAATTACACAATAATAAATAAATACGTACATGCCATGCGTTGATACGTAAGTGTTAAAATAGTTATTTTTCTGCCCGTTGCAGTAAATTCGAGCTGCACATCTTTAGAAATTATGTACGGAGGCCATTTTTATTCCTTCCAGTAAAGTTTTCTTGCCTCTCAAAAGGCATTGCATGAGAGATTTCTGTGAAAAAATCAGTTTTTACTATATTTTCTATAATTTTAACATATATTAGTATAACCTAAAAACATGAAAATCTTAGGCTTAAGAATGCTGCCTCTTTCAAAGAACTATCTTTCAAATCCTGTTTAAATGCTGTGAAACTTTCCATATTTGAAATCGGGAAAGGATAAGAACCTACAAAATGCAAGCATATGTTATATTGTTTTTCTTTAGTATTCTTATACTAATGGCATGTGATACTTATCAAAAGAGCAAATTTAGATGTGATAATTGGAAAAATTTTCGATTTTATTAATTTTCAAATTACCCAATTATGAAGTGGCAAAAATAAATATTTTGTCCTGAAACTTTGGGAAACATTAGGGAACATTAAAATGGAGGTCTATTGAAAACTTTTAGTTTGCATGATAAAAAATATATTTATGTTACTGAATTCGGAACAGCTAGGTTTGAGATTAAATCCGCCTAACCTCAAAGTGTCAAAAATTCTTTACCGATTTTAGCAACACGAAACTTGTTTTCACAAAAGAAGTCAATAAACCTGTTTTAATCTTTCCCAACGTTTCCCAAAGTTTGAGAGTGAACTGATTATTTTTGTGACCTTATAATATTGGGCCTTTTTAAAATCAATGAAATCGAAAAATTTTCCAAGTATAAAATCTAGATCAATACTCTCATATGGTATCACATGCTCTCAAAGTAGAAATATTTTTTTACAGAAAAAAACTTACTGGCTCCCTTCAATACGCGCACCGAAAATTTTTCCACGATATTTTAGGTGGAGTCTGTATCTTTATCCAATCTTGCATTTTCTTGTAGCTAACTTCCATAGGGGGAGATCCAGAGGTAACCCACAGTGATGGTACCAAATCCACTATTTTTTTACCATCTTCGTCAATTTCGTCAAGAAATTCTACTACGACATACGGCTTTTGCAGAAATAATAAAGAATTTTTTTGATAGCAAAAATCACGAGGGTTACCTGGGATTAAGTAAATGTCACATACGATATGGTTGAACCAAGGAGTTAAATTTTAAAGGCGATTAAAATTACGATTGCAAATGCAACACTGTATTTCACATACGAATGAGTTAGCAATTCAAATGATTTTAGATTTGAATAAGCTGCAAATTGTACGTTGCAGCTAAAAGTTGCAAAACTTTAAGATAGAAGCTGGCTAAAAACGGCGAGTTTATATTTTTTTATTGCTTTATACTTTGAACCAATATTTGTGGACAAAATTAATTGTAATAAATGTGAATGCACATTATACCATTGAAACACTATGAAGCTAGCTTACATACGAACTCGAAAGACAATCGATCGATTGATACTTTGATTGATTCATTACATTTCGCGGTAAATTTAAAGTTCCATAAAATTTAAGATAGAAATTTAGAAAAAACTATTTTCATTAAACGTATTTCTTCCTAATAAATATACAGCGTGTTCAAAAAGTCTCGATACACCTAAATCTTTCTCCAGATAAATATTTTTTCAAAAATATCAAGGTCATTCTTGAAGTAACTTTTGACGAGGAATCCAGTGGTAACCTTGAATTTGACCTTGAACTTGATCTTGATTTTACCCAACCCATATCTGAGTCAATCCTAAAAACCATCAGTTGACGTTCAAAGTCTTCCTTGACTCATGACCGTTGTCAAAAATAGGGGTCCCTATTTAAAAAAGTTAAATTGAACTTGAAATAACCTTGAGGATCAAGTTCAATGTCAAATTCAAGGTCACCACTGGATTCCTCGTTAAAAGTTACTTCAAGAATGACCTTGACCTTTTTAAAAAAATATTTACCTGGAGAGATATTCAGGTGTATCGAGACTTTTTGAACACCCTATATATACGTTCTGCTTATTTCTAAAAAGCATATAATTTTGGAATACGAAATATTTGAAAAATATTTTTCCCTGATTCGGAGATCAAAGAAACTATTTTATAAAAAGTATATCATTGAAATGCGCAGGCAAGAATTTCAGCTTTATTAGTATTCACGGGTTTGAAATATTCCAATAATATACGTATAAATTGAAAGTTAAAATATTTTGTTGAATAACTGCTTCTGTTTAAATTCCATTTTAATTAATAGGAACATGAAATTTTTAAAATAACAGTAATGATATATTTTCGATTTTACGAGAATTTATTTACATAATGCTAAATTTACAATTGTAACTTTTTTGTACACTTTAAGAATAAACAATATCATAAATAAGAAATAGAAAAAGCAGGCTATTTTTAATGAAAGAAACTGTAAAATAAATTTGTTTTCGGACCATAGGTCCCTTTTAACTGCTCCGGTCAGATATATTAGCTTTTTTGTATAGAAAGCAGCCATCACATCCTATTATAATGTTACGAGTGCAAAAGCCTTGCTAAGTAAGTAATTTCATCAATCTCAATTTGAAAGCATTTTCTTACTATTGCTATTGATGAACACTTCCTCAAAGGAGAGCTTCGAGGTTCAGATATTAATTATTAATTCAGAAGATGCGGTATGATATTCACATGCATCCTTTGTTTTTAGTTCATGGCCTTCAATGAACACAGTGCCATTGTCCGAAGACTCACAAAAAACACGCTTGACCTTTAATCTAATTCAGAACCGTTTCGACTCACTTCCAAGCGATTACTCAAGAAGCAAAGTATTTTCAGAATCTCAGAAGTTGAGGAGATTTCAGACTGTCTTCAAAAAATTTGAGCTAGAATTCTAGGCGTTCTTATCAGTTTCTTGATCATTCCCAGTAGATTCTCGAACGGAAATTCTGAATAGGCTGTTAACGCTGCTTGCATCTGTCTAACGTCATCACTCAAATGTATGAAATTGTGGAAATTAATACTCTGTATCGATTCTCCATAAAGCCCAGATAGTTTGGAAAAAACTTAAGCATAATATCATCGGCAATGTCAGTGTGAGTAAGCTCCAGAGTAGGATGACACAAAATACGACTTTCAATCGATAAATGCAAAAAATGCTGATATCAGTTTTTTCGCAAAATCGATTTCAAAATAAATAGTCCGCCATATAATAAAAAAAATCTATAATGAGTTGCTTTTAAATTAGTTATTTCTTCTACATTTAATAGTTTCCTGTGAATCTCTGTTGGGATTGATCCCTTCAATACCGATAAAATATCCTTTAATCGCATTCGCTGGAGACGTCCTAGCTTTGCCCGAGTCTTATTTTTCCCAAACCATCTTTCTGATAAAGTCTTCATAACACCATTACAAAGAAGGTGCATATAATCGAGAACGACTTGGCGAATAGGATCAAATCCTGGAATGCGAAGCACATGTGATAATAAGTTTGGCAGATGATGTTCTTGCTGATCTTCAGTTTTTCTTTGGGAGGTAAATGAAGTCTTTGTTCGTTTTTGACAGGTCGATTCCTAAAAAATTCTTTTTCCAATCCAATAAAATCCAATATTTATCGTTTATTTATTACGGCATGTAAATTACTGATATGTATTTTTTTAAATTTAGGTCACATCTTTCACATGAAGAAAATACAGAATGTCCCTTGGTGCATTTTACGAAAGCACGAGCCGGTGTGTCGTAAACAAATGCAGCAATTTCGATCTTATAAATCGTACTTCCAATTTTCACACCCTCTTAAATTAATTTTGCACATTCCTCGACAAATTTTTTTAAAAAATCGCTTACACTTTCTGGCTTAGAATCACTACAGAATATTGCAACTACAAAGGGCTAACAATCATAATCATCATGTAAAATCTGTATCAGAATAGGCCATAATTGTATTAGAGATTTATTATACAGAGGTAGACCATCTATATTAACTAAAAGTTTAATTGTGTTTTCTTTGAAAACTTCATCTGAAATTTTATCTTTTAAAGTACTTTCTATTCCCATATAAACATAGGACGAACCTTTTCCTCTATTCGATTTCATCATTTTAACTTTATGCCCGGTTTGTTTCGTGCCCAATAATGTCTCCGCACATTTTGGTAAATATTTATAACCGTGAGTGGAGAGCAGGATTAAGAGATCATTTAATGCTGTTCTTGTTATGTTATTTGTGTGATTAATAGCCCATTCTCTCAAACTCTCTCGGATAGTTTTTGAGGCTTCCGGTTTATTGACATCATTTATTATTTGATCATCAGGTTCTACCCGACAGCTGTCAAAGAAGTTTTTCTCCATTTCAGTTTTATTATCCGTATCGTACTCTGATGGTGAAGCAAAACGTTCCTTAACAGCATCCACACTAAACATTAAATTTTCATGATAAATGATTAAATTATATATTAAAATAGATATAAATAGATATTAAAATTAGATATTAATGTTTAAAATACCTGGAATATATTAAAAATACATAATTAATGAAATTTTTACAATTTAGACAAACCTTGCTTCCTGTGAATGATCTAAATCACGATTTTCATATCTTCTGCAAACATAATTACAATATATTATAAAAAACGGTGGTTCCATGAAAACGCAATTTAAATGTGTTTTATATAAAAAAGGACGTTTAGGGTATGCTTGTTGATTTTAATGAATTTAGTGTTCATAATAAAACTATAAATTTGAGGTAATAAATAAGTCGTAAATTATACAAACCTTATTAAGAAAGAAGATTTGGACTTCTATTTTTCAAAGTAATAAGTTAATATTTTTGCTTACTCTGAGGGGACACAATAATTAGAAGCTTCATTTTCTAATACAGCATCTGATAGCGAGCAGATGTCAAACTCGGATGTGGATCCAGCCGATGATGTATTTAAACATGCAAGACTTGCATAATCTATAATTATTTTTCGACATTCTTGATAATTTGACCAAATTTGACAGCTTCTGACACTTGATAAACACAAAACGTCACCAGATCGCCATGTTTTAGTTAGGATTTTAGTGAAATGAGGCGGGAGATTCAAATTAATTATGGAAGAGAATATAAAAATAATAATAAAATATAATAACTACAATAATTCTTATATACCTATAAAACGTAATTTATTGTTAAAAATTTAATTTGATAAAACTGTAACATGAAAAAAGTTTTATGAAAGATACCATTAATCAAAGTAATTAAATAATATAAAACAAAGACAGTCGCAGTGGGATTTAAAATATTTAAATTAAAATATTTTTTAAATATGGATACATATGTATAAAAAAAATTATTCTTCATAAGGAGTTGCATAATATCGTATAGATTATTCATTCACCGATTTAAATCCCACATCGGAATTCTTTTGCTTAAACTATGTAATGATTCTTATTAATGGAATTAACATTATTTATAAAATTTTCTTCATTTTACAATTTTATCAAATTAGGTTGTTAACGATAAATTCTATTTTATATGATTATTTTGATGTTCTCTTCCATAATACATTTTAATCTCGTCTATGCAACTTTGTATTTTATTTGTATGCATATTAGTCGGTAATATACCGTCGATAGGCCGTATTCTGGTTTTTAAAATTAAAACATATTTTGTCCGAGTAAAACAGACGTTTCAACTAATAATGGGCCATTACTGGGACAGAATCTGGCTATTCCTGTGAGAACATAGATTTCCAGAGCAAATCAGAACTTCAGCATATCAATGGGCCGATACTGTGCCGTATTCTGCTTTTTCAACTTCTAAGATAGTTTGCCGTAGTAGAAGTGACACTTGGACCAGTAATATGCCGTTGATGGGCCGGTGTCTGGCTTTTCTACTTTCGGAGTTAGATGCCGTAGTAAAAGTGACTATCGGCTTGGTATAGAGCTGATACTGATCCAAGTTTCGGCTGAAGGTCGGCAAATTTAAAAAGCCTACAAAGGCCGCCGTCGTCGGCCCAGTACTTAGCCGATTAAAACGCGGAGACTGGCCTAATAACAATAGCCGATTGTTGGCTGGCGAGTTTGGGCCAGTGTTGTGCCGTATTTTCAGCTTCGGCAATTCGCACTTGGAAACTTGCAATTATCAAGTAACGTTTATTTTTTTGTTTGCCTGTTCTTTAAGTGCAAATTTTTGTGTACAGATTTTAAAAAAATTATGTAATTATTGTATAATCTCAGAAAATGCTCGAGGCCTTTTTTCATACTCACTTCAAATATAGTTTCATATAGCGTTTTAATCCAAATGAAAATAAAACGTATGCACCGTATATAATATAGACTTTGGCACAAGAACACGCGATTTTATATACTCGTGGATCACTGAGCGGTGCCTGTTTGTCTTCGGGGTTATTTAGTAGTTGCTCTACTTTCGCAGGTGGTTTAAATATGGTTCGGATGTTGTGTTTCTTGAGAATTCTTTCTATTTTTTCTGCGATACTTCGGACGTAGGCTAATTCAACTTTCCAACTGGACTCTGGAAGATACAATGAATAGACAATAGAACAAAAGTATCTGCTTTTAAAAGTTTTGCAAAATTGTACTTGGCTTTTTTTTATTTAAAAAACAAGAAAATGAAAAAACTATGTTTCGATACCAACGGATATTATGAATTGTAAAAAAATACATTTTTTTTAATGATACATTTTTTAGGGTAGTTTAGAATAAAATATAATGTAAAATAAAAAATTATATTAAATTTATTATGACAAACAAAATTTGTACTTTATTTTGTAAACTCTGAATAAGCAATCACAGTCCGAGGTGAAAAATAGATATCATATACACTTGATATAATAGTGTTGAACATAATGTAGAAAAGTTTACTTTTAAGATCCAATCGAGTGCGAAGCCTGAGATACGTGAAGAGAATGTATTTGTTAAGGCCGAAGGAGATTTAACAAACAAAAATTGACAATCATCAAATTACAGTTGTCGATGCTTTGACAATTAATTTTGAATGGTTTGTGCACAAATGAAGGGGAAATACAAAGCCTGAGTGAAAACCCCGAGATAAACATATAATTAAGCACAAATCGTGAGAAATAACAGGCGCGCACATTTGGCGGGATGGGGAAAACTTGGCACATAGCAACTTTGCACGTACGTAACTTTTTACGTCGATGGCCAGGCGAACAACTGTGCATGCCCCATCTGTGCACGTCGGAATTTCGACGTGCAGATGTAGGTTCCTGTGGACTTGGACGTGCACTTGGATGTCACTTTCCTAACTGTACATATGCACAGATGTCACTTGCGCAACTTTGCACGCTTACAGGTGTAACGTGTCTAGCTCTACACGTGCACAGATGTCGCTCACTTAGCTTATACGAGGATTGGCTTTTATATCTTCGTATGCTAAATTTTTAGAAGCTGAAATTATTCAATCCTGATGGAATAAAGAAAGCTAACTTTTTAAAAGTTAGTTAAATAGTATAGTATTAATCCGAGTTATGTAAGATATTTGATTCGAAACCAATACATGTTGTAAGTGAGCGTTCGATAGCCGTTTACCGAAATGGTGTGCGAACGTCCAATCACGTGATTTTTTAAAATAATGGTGATGCCTTAAAAGCCAGTCAAAATTGAACCTTAGATTTTTTGGATACTAAATCTTGCTTTGCTTCTTTCATTTCATCATTTATGTTGAGGTGTGGGATTTTGAGTGTACAAAGATTGAAAATTATAACACTTTGCGACGGAATTGCTGATAATTGAAGGTTTCATGGGTTATGTTTTGGTGCATATGGTTGTGCATTAGGGCGTATCGAAAAAAAAGTTGTTTGCGCGAAGTTCTAATAGGAATGAAAACTTTCTTTTAGGAGTCAAAAACACTCCCCTAAAGTTTTATGAAAAAATCCTCCTGTCTTAGCATCGTAGATATAGCTTACAATCACAAAAAACGATGCATCTCTGCCAATTTGAACAGCAAAAAAATTTCTTTTGTGATTTCAATTATCAATTAAAAATAGTTTAACGCAAATAGATGTATACATGTATAGCGATCATTCTATTAAAATATTTGTTATTCTCCCTAATTCACATAGAAGTTTCAATAAATCGAAAAAATCGACTTTTTCCCTATTTTCTTAGATTCATGGTAGATTCCTCGACTAATTGGCCATATAATGTGTGATATACGTTAATTAGAATGTATTTTTAATATGTTGCAACAATAAAATATAAGGAATGTTGACATCAAAATAAGTCGTATTTACATTGTAATATAAGAAAATATTTAAAAGTGATATATTGTTCTTTATTTGACAATAAAATTAATTTTTGATGTATAAATGATCAAAAAAAAAAATTCAAAACTATTGGTACATGAAATGTCTGATATACGTTAAGAAGAATGCATTTTTAATATGCTACACCAATAATATACGTAGCATGTCGATATTAAAATCATATTTATTGATTTTGGATTACAAGAAAATGTCTATAAGTGATATATTGCTCTTTATTTTACAACAAAATTCATTTTTGGTGTTTAAATAAGGTAAAAATGTTTTCGAGTGTACCTAGATTTACACGTTTACAGTGAGGAGGTAACTGAAGTAACTTATAATCGCCGATGATAAGAACGATTAGCTTAACAGAATATTGCAAAATATTTCTTTTTATTCTCCTTAGCTATGATGTTTTTGTCAGCTGCTACCGAAAATTTGATAACAAAACTGGTTCGTTTTCAGAAGTCAAGGAGAAATATGTCAGGTCACCAATTCGCAACAGAAACAATTGTCGAAAATATGAAGTTCCAGTATATGTGGCTCTTCTCAACCTCGACAATTAACTCGATTTCCTTGGAAGCATTTAGCGAAGCGGTATTAAAGCTAATGCCGTAAGAGTGACAGAGATAATAATAAAGAACTTTTATTGCCGCATTGTGTCTTTGAATGCAGGTCGATCCTGCATGAGTTCGACAACTAGATAGTATGTGTCCTAAATGCTCGGGGTGTGCATAACATGCCCTGCAGCTATCATCGGGAATTTCTTGGCTCAAAATGTAATGACGGTATGTAAAGGTGGAATTGACAACATCTCGACATGCCAAAATAGGTAAAACCCTCCATGCCTGACTTCAATCCGGGTGATTTAAGAAAAGCTAAAGTTAGCCCACACGACATTGACTGATCCTCTACATTTCTGTGGAAGATGCCGTGCATCTTCTTAACGAGGAGCTGTTCTCGGAATTTGTTCAACTGTGCTTACTGAATCCTGACTTTCAAGAGTAAGGAATAGAGATAAATAAAATTTTATGCACATGTATACTCCTGATATTGAAGTTAAGGCCAAGTCATAGTGGTAATAACGTTAGCTCTCACATGATGTTCCCCAGATGAGATAGTAAATCTGGTTTTCCAAAGCAGCATCAATCTCTCTATGCATCTCACGATGTGCGGATGAACCTTCAGGTGTGTCGAAAGAGATAAGTCTATGGAAGGTCAAATCGAAAGCTTTACGGTAACAAGCCTGAAATTCTCCGGGTTAGTAACGTTGCCCATATTTGGCAGGAATACTGTACAGCCTTTCACCAACCACTCCGGAATAGTCTCTTCCGTCTTAAGATATAAAATGAAAATGCGGATCAGATGCTGGTGGGTTAAAGTAAACTTCTTTTACCAGAAGATCTTGATACCATCTGGTCCCGGAGCGGAATAGTTCTTTATGCCTCTTCATGCTTTTTTTACCTCATAGAAAGCAATGGGTGGGCGTTCTTTCTGAAGCCTTATGAGATAATTTCAAAGCTCCTTCAATCTATTTATATTCTTTAAATCTTCTTGCAGTAAATGTGGAACTTCGTAGACTTCTTTCTAAAATACTTCGACCTACTCTGGGTTGGGCGTATGGTCGATAGTGTGCGACAATGGATTCCCAGTTTACGCGCGAACTGTCGAACATTGGCTATGAAATTCTTGCTAGATGTTATGTAGCCAATCACACAATGAATGCGGGACGCATGCTGTCTTTCCTAGCCTATCTTTGCATCACACAAACACACCTGAATGTTAATGTTTCTCCGGTTCCTCAAGCATCGCTCTTCCTCTATGGGGTATCTGCTTGCTTCTGGTCTCAGTTTCGCCGCTCTTTTTCGGTATACAAGGTATACAAGGTATACAAGCTGCGCAGTCCACTTCTACGATACTAATGAATGCAAATTAAACTTCTAAATGTTCACCAGACTTCTATGACTCATATGGTTGCTCAGTACAGTTTTGCGGCGCACAATGCTGCGTAATGCACTTCTATAATACTTATGGGTGCGATATAGCATTTTACAGAACATAGGACTGTGTAGTGTAAATATATCTCTAAATATTGTTTTCGATTTTCATTATGCATCCAGAGGAACTTGTTGGTGAGTCACTGGCAATTATCAACAGGCCATGTTGTAGTTTCTCCTTCAAACATTGTTATATCTAACTTACCTAAAGTCTCTCATTTATAATCACCAGCAGTCCTAAATGATGCGTTTTCATCATCATCTTCTTGTTCAATTTCTTCATGTAATAATTATTGGACTGCATTGCTTATTTCAAGCGGTGCTGGCTTAATTTCAGAGTTTGGTTTGGGCAACACTTGATTAACTTTTTTATTAGTAAAATCTTAATTAATGTTTACTAGTCTCTGCAATGGTGTCACATTAGGCTTTCACGCTGCATTTAACACACTTTCGCTATGGATTTACTCCCGTTTAGCAATCATCATAGTCATGATTAGTTGAGGAGCAACCTTACATTCAGTACTCATCCATCAACGTATCTTTGTTTCATCCCTTTCTTCAACCACTTTAATCTCCAACACCTCCACCACCACCAGTAAGTCAATCATTCTTCCTAGAATGCAAGTTAAGTATGGATAATGGAGCGTAACAGGAGCATCAGGTTTCAGTGGCATGAGTCTGTCGTCGCATACAGTGCACAGTTAGTCATCTGTTGAAAGATATAGTGAAAATAAAAAAAGAAATTTCTTTGGAGAATATAATAATAATATTAATAATAATAATAATAATAATATATAATATAAAGAGAGCCTCGGTGGCTCAGTGGTTAGATGCTCGGACTTCACCTCAGAGGTCCGGGGTTAGATCCCTGAGCCGGTACCTCTGGAAATTTTTCTATGTACCTTTACC
>JAAAKG020018003.1:0-20494 GCA_010014905.2 Druon quercuslanigerum
TGTAATAAACATGATATCTGAGAGCCTTCAAGATCCTGAGAACCGTTGAACCATGACACAACATTGACGAATAAAACGTTTTGTACGTAAAATTTCCCGTGCTTTCCAAATCCGGATTCAAAACAGTTTTTGTCGCATATTCTGAGATATTCCTCGCTATGTCAGTTTCGCCTATTTGACCTTCATCTGATCTTGAAACAACCTAGACCAATACAACATCTTTCGCGTAAAATTGTCCGCTCTTTTCCAATCCGGGATCAAACTTAGGGGTTCCCATTAGAAAAAATCTCTTTGACCTTCAAATAACCTTCAAAATTGCTTCCAAGGTCTTTTTTACCAATCCATGTCTCCCTTTTCCTCCTACACCTTTTGTCTGAAACATTTTTCCGTATCCGACTTGTTTTCTGAGATACCCCTAAGTCGTACACACGTACGCCTCGTGATCAAAAATGTTTTATAAGTGGGAAAACCACCTTGAACAATGTAAAGTTGATTTAGGCCTCCAAATTAAATATTTGACAATTAAAAATTTTCCTTTAGTTATAATTTTTCACAAAAAACTACCCTACCACGTAAACGTATGCAGCAGAGTTTATATATGTAAGTGAAAATCATTTAAAATAATAATATTCAGAAAACACATTTAGTTTATATTTTTTTGCTCTTTCTTTGCTCACTGATGAAATATATATTACGTTTCCCAAAAACTACCCCTAAGTCTTAAAAGCCTACCCTTCGTGATAAAAAAGTTTAAAAAATGGGAAAACCACTTGGAAAAATGTAAAGATGATTTAGAGCTGCAAACTAAATATTTGACGCTTAAAAAGTTCCCTCTCATTATAATTTTTCCCGACCCTTGCACGTGAAGTATGCAGCGGAGTTCATATATGCGTGTGAAAATCATTTAAAATAATAAAATTAATAAACCATTGTCAGTTGATATTTTTTTGCTCTTTTTTTGCTTTCCGATTATATATAATGATGCATAATACCACATTTTGCTCAGCTAAACCCTGATTTTTGAATTTTATAAAACCTTAAGCATACATTTCCCTCTACCTAGTAAAACGTGATTCTGTATTTTTCAATGTAAAAGAATGTTTAAAGTTCGCTAATTTACAGAAATCATGGCAACATTTAAACTTTTAACAGTTATTTCTTATTTCTTCTGAGAAGCATACAACATACGATGAAGTAATTAGAAAAAAATGGTTTGCCTAAAAAAGGCGTACATGAAAAAGTTTTTCAATTTTTAAAGTTTATTAAAAACACTGAAAATTTATAACAAAAGTGACAGTCACACCGCTGCCACCACATCATCGTTACGTCAATAATTTAAAAATTGCAGATATAAGACAGGAAAGCTTTTCACCATAAAAAGGAATGGCTTAGATGTAAATTTTAAAAAGTCATTTCAATAAGAAGCAGGAGTTTCACCTCTTCTTTCATGTTCCATACTATTTTCCTGAAATTCCCATGTGATAAGCATCACATGCCATAAAAACGGTCATTTTGGGACATATTTAATATTTGTTTCCCGAATTCATAACTAATTTTCCTCATCATAAAATTTCCAGGGTATATTTATAAGTTTAATAGTTACTCGTCTAAATGAATTTCTTATCCACTAATTTAGTTAAAATAAAGTTAAATTACAAAATTTCGCTCATAAGGAATATATGGACTTTTGTATCGTTTATATTATTGTTTTTCATACATGCTGCTAAATTTTAGTATAGATCGTATTTTAATAATCTTTAATAATCTCACAATTTAGGAAAATAAAAATAGGACCAAATGTCTCTCATAAGAACAATTTTCCAAATAATCGAGCAACAAAAAAATATTGCCTTGTCGTGCATCACTAGTTCACAGGCTACAATTTTATTTCGTTGATCATAAAACTTTTACGATGGCGATGCAATATACGATTTATTATCTAAAATTCTCATGCGAAAAAAGATCGTATATTCGTATGTTCCAGATACTTTTATTTAATAAACAAAATGTAAAAGTATATAAAGAAACTATTATTTTTTTAACATAAGAAGTTCGATTTTGCGAAGACGTAAATGCTAGAAATATCTTTAAAGTCTAACAGCAAATGGTTTACGAGGATTTGGATTTGAATAGGAATGTTCAACTGGGCGTAGTCCTTACGCAAGCCATTTCGAGAACTGGACAATGTGAAAATACAAACAGTGCATTCATTCAACCGTTTACGAACACAAGATTTAATTAATTATTCGAAATTGAGACTTATGTAACTAAAATCATAATTAGTCCAAAAACAAATGAAGGGTTTGATATATTTTAGAATGCATAGAAAGCATGTTTAATATCAATTTAAAGAATCTTTAAAGGAAACGCAAAATCATTGGTGTACAATTAGTTGCATCTTATTTTGCAAAATAAAAACTTGTTTTAGGGTAAAAGTAATTCGAATTGGCTTAACTTTGGACGTTATAGTTTTATAAATTTCTCTAGAAATCTGTTATTCTAATTTGGAGCTTTGACGTATTGAGTTATTATTATTCAATTTTCAAGAGTTTAAATTGAAACTGTATGTTGTTTAAGTGATTACTATTAAAAATGCTGAAAATTAATATTTAAGATGTGCATTTTCTAATTCCGAATTTTTTAAATCCTTTCTTGGATTCTCTGATGTAGAAAAAATTAAAATCGAAACGAAAAATTTGATTAATTTACAAATTGAAGTAATCTGTCCTCATTAAATCTCAACTTGACCTCTGTCCAGGTCTTCGTTCTATTGCATCACTTTTGCTTTGACTATATTTAGATTTAACATTTAAAATTTTATTTGTGGGCATTTTTATGGTCATATTCGTAATCAGCGCCCCGAAATACGTTAGCATACGTTTTTTGATTTTATTTTTTTTTTGTTCGGTCGGAATACCAAACTTTTAGGGTCCACCCAACTTATATTTTGTTTCTGGACATAGTAAAAGAGGTAAGATTCCAGAAAAGATCGACTCCTGCAATTTTTTTCACTTGCATATTTTATGTATTTTTTTCATGCTGAATATGAATCTGGCCGTTAAACTCAAATATGACCAAAAAAATATTTTTTACCATTTTTGATATACCGAGAATTCTTTTCCTTGCAAATGTCGTTTACTTTTTTATATCCTCACCCTAATGAGAAGGTATTTTTTTTATGCAAAATTTTACTTTGTCGGTTTTCATCGAATCTCCACGTTTCGAGACCTTTTGAGCAAAAAAATGTTTTTTACGAAGGTGTCTGTCTGTCTGTAGTCTGTAGTCTGTAGTTTATATTCCGTAGTCTGTAGTCTATATTCTGTAGTCTGTAGTCTGTAGTTTTTCTGTCTGTCGTTTTTGATAAAATTTCAAAAAGTGAACACATTTCCAAACTATTTGAGACTATTTTTTCTAGATTTAAAAATTCTATGTACGGCTGTTTATAGCACTCGGAAACTTGAAAAATTTATTCTTATGACTTTTTCACTCAAATGAAAATTATGAGAGTTATAGCATTTTCAATGTCCAAAAAAAAACAAAATGAACATTTTAAGCCAAACACCGCATGCTATCATCACAAATTTTTCAATTTTATCGAAAAGTTAAAAATTCAAATTTTTGATCATACGAAAAATAACGAAAACTCAAAAATTATATTCTGCGGCCAATCTATGCAAGATACGAAAAATAAAATAAAGTAACTAAAATTGCGCGCCCTGAAAATATCCAAAAAATTTTCATTATTCAATTTTTAATAAGATGCATAGTTTTTATTTTTGGTCGTAAAAAAAAGGCACAAGCTATAAAAAAATAAATAGACAAATGTTGTTCTTGCAAAAAATAGCGAAAACTCATTCAAATTTGTCATGAATAATTTTTGATAAGACACGCAGTTTTTGTTTTAATCGTAAAAAATAACTTTCGAAATTAAAAAATTCCATTTTTCGAAAAACGACACAAGGTAAGAACTAAAATTAACAGACTAAAGTTTTCCGCCCCAAAAATTTCTAGAAATTTGTTATCAATCATTTTTACATAAGATGATTAGATTTTCTTTTAATCGTCAGAAATAAGATGAAAAAAATCAAATTCATGGAAAAACGACACAAGAGACGAACAAAATGAAAAACAAGTTGTTTAACCAAATAATATCTACCATTTTGTTATAAACTACAATAAAATTTTATTTAATACAATTTTTCGCCTAAATTACATCTACATTAAATATAAAAAAGTTAGATATATGGCAAAACGACACAAGTTGCCAAAAAATGTTAAATAATAATTTTTATTTTACTAGAATGTCCATTTTTAACGATAAAAATAAGACAGTAAAAATACTTTTGTTTCTATACAAATGCATATCATAAATGGTAATAATATAAATTTATTGACATGACGTACATTTTTCAGAATGCCTCAGAATAAAATTTAATGAAAAATGAGAAACAAATATTAAAGTAACCATTTAAAAGCAAATTTGTACTGATAGAGTTGCACAAAATGTACAAAAGTTCGAATTTTCGATGAAATCGAGTGCGAAGCACGACATAGGTGATGAGAATGTGTTCGTTAAAGCCGGAGAAGCTTTAACAAAAGGGAATTCACAATAAACAAATGACAGCACGAGAAGAATATATTATCAAGCGCGAGAAAAATATATTATCGAGCGCGCAGCGTGAGAACCAACAGTCGCGCGCCAAAGGCGCACTCAAACTTGCAAGCGAAGTGAAAGGCGCGCTATAAGAATGTGCGCGCGCAACAGGCAGATTTTTTGTTATTGTAAATCCACTAATTTTATACATTTTTTTACGCGTTTGATTTTTCTCGGGCCCCTCGAAAAGCGGTCCGGTGTGAGTTAAACCTCCTTTCCCCACATTTAAACCGAATCCCTTTTTCAGGAGCCTCTTAAAAAACTAAGGGGTTCTACTGTTGAGTATTTTTAATTAGAGACCTTAAAATGATGGTAGGATGGGTTTAGGACCACATCTCTGCTCCTTAGGACTCCCTCTGCTTAAGCCTATTCTACACGAAAGAAACCGATATCTCTTTCCAATGAGAGGAATACATGCTGATACTTCCATGAAACATTTTTGACACGAAACATTTTTGGATTGTATTCGTATCCAGTTTGAAAAAAATAAGTACAATTGATAGGGTGAAAAAAAGAAAAAGAGGTTTAAGATTTTCGAAAATAAAGATTTTTGATATCTAGAAAAGGCTCAAAGAAAAAACTGCTGGTTCGGTGAGGTTGCGGCTCAACTAAAATTTTGGAGGGTTTCTTTTTTGTAGGATTTCTTTTTAGTTCTTTGATGCGCATGCACAGTTGGAAACGTTGGATTTCCAACATAACTTAAGGGGTCACTCTAGTGACATTTTTTGAGTTTTCTATTTAACATAGCCCAGTTTCGAGATTTTTTCTACCTAATAAATCCTATATCAATATAATTTTTAATAAAATCATAAAAATTAAACAGAAATAGCGTTTTTACAAGGGGTAGTTACTAGAATGACCTCTTAAAAAATATCGCATTTCACGTGCACTATTTTCCTTTCAAGAATTTCTAATTTTTATAAATATAGTTTTCTCATTAAATTCTTTCCAATGCAATATTATTAAATCCGAATTTTAAAGTTAAATGTGCATCATGAACTTGTAAGGTATTCTAAGTGAGTCAAGGAAGAAGTTACAAAGGGAATCTATTATAATCGTTTTAATCCATACTTTGGGTTCTTTTCGTTCGAACTTTGGGTTCTTTCGTCGCAGGTCTGCTTGAAACAAAAATCGGTTCTAGTAGAAGCCCAAGTTAGATTCGTATTTAGCATGCAAAGATACATCAAATATGCACATCGAGGCGAAATAACTAACATATAATATTGAGTTTATAATTAGACTATTTATTTACCAAGAAATCCATGGTCAATTTCCTCATTAGATTTGAATATGCTTAAGATGATAATTATTTCTATTATGTCAGGACACTGTGTGTGCTCACCCGAATTTAAGGGTCTTAGGCTTATGTGGCTGCGTAATGCATGAGCATTAGCAGATGGAAAGAAAAAAGGCATCGAGTCGTGACCAGCGGAAGCCCCCGTCGACGATACATTTCCGTTCGACTGACTGAAGCACTTCGAGCAACTTTGCTGAACAAGGACAATGCAATGGGCGAGGACCAGTTACACGGTACATGGTCATGAGGACGATCCGACGCCGGGGGCGCGGCATGAACCGGCTGCTGGTCTTAAGGGAGTGCCAGGAAACGCGATGCCATTAACCAACATAACTCTAGCATCCTTCGCCTCAAGGATAATTACCCGAAACAATTCTGTGACTCTTTTTCCCCTCCAGAGGTTAGCCACTCCGACACTAAAACGCAAACATTGAAACTTCTTTTCCGTGAACAATAGAAAATCTATGCGAGAGAACCACTTAGGGGACCTGGAAATTGTCAGGAAATCTCATACCATAAACTAAGGGCAAACGGCAAAGCCATTTAGTTTAGTTTCTTGAATACATAATTTTAATAGTGCAAAGATTTTCGTCAAGGGAATCAACATAATTTATGTAAGGGTTTTGCGGGAGGAAAGGGGTCCGGAAAATCTTACGAGTTCTTATTTGAAGGGAGGGGGCAAAGGGTCTAAACCTTTCTTACGCAATTTCTCTTTCCATTTTTTTTAAAGATTATAGTTATTACCGATATTTGCTGCTGAAATTACTTTTGGTTCAATTATGCAAATTACATAATTATTCATTTTATTTCTTTTTAAGGTTTCCAAGAAAGGAAAGTGAGGGGAAATTGTGAGAGGGGACCTAGGGAAATAAGGGAAAGTAAGGGCAATTGATGATACGGGAAGTAAGGAGAAAGGAGGGGAAAAAATAAGAAGAAGGCAAGTATGGGCAGTGAGGGGAAATAAGTGATAGGGGGTAGGGGATTTAAGGGGAAATTATGGAGGCGAAGTAGAGAATGTGTGGGCAAAAGAGGAAAGGGGAAGTATGGGAAGTGAGGGAAATGAAGGGAGGAGAAGCAGGAAAAGTGAGGGGTAGGAGCGTACGGGAAGTGGGAAGGAATTAGAGGTGGGGGATTATGGTAGTATGCTGGAAATGGGTGGAGCGAGATAAATTAAAGAAGAGGAAGTATGCATGGGAGGGGGAGGTTTGAACGACTTAATTAACGCCTTGACAGGAAAAAACTTTCAAATCTATGAAATCTCATGTTTTTTAAAAAAATTTTCAAGATACCTTAAACTTTTTCGAATTATGTAAAAATTTGCTAAAATCTTTCATGTTTTTATTTAAAATTCATTAATAGAGTAATTAAAATCCATTGGAATCTTTTCGAATTTTTTAAAATCCTTTACAATATATTAAAATCCATCGAAATAATTTAAAAGTGAATGGAAATCCTCAAAATTAGTCAAAATACCTTATAATGTTCAAAAATATTTGAAATTCCACTAAATCTTTTAAAATATTACGAAATCGTCTAAAAGTCCATTGTATAATTTGGGATCTTTTTCAATCTTTTAACATCCTTTAAAATCCAGCTCAATCATCGAAATAGCTTTTTAATCCTTTAAATCCTATAAAATCGTTACAAATTTTCAAAATTTTTTTTTAATTTCCTGAAATCTTATTGTCTCTATGTAAATCCCTTCAAATCTTCGAATTTTAAAATCCCAGTATATACTTTAAAACTGGTGAAAATTCTTCTGTAACCCTTATTTAAAATTCCGTGAAATCCCCTGACTTGTTCTGGAATCTTTAAAAGTTCCTTTTAACTCTTTGTCGAAATCCTTGAAATTCCGTGAAATATTTTGAAATCTTGTGATATCTCTGGAAATCTTTAAAATCCCTCAAAGACTCATTTAAAGATTTCTAAATACATGAAAATCATTTAGAATCTCTTAAAATATATTAAAATCCATAAACACATAACTAAAAGATAAAAAAAGATAAAAAAATTTAATTGTTTAAAAATTTATCAACAAAGGTTTTTACCGTAAATAAATATCAATATCAAAATCCTCTGTGATATCTCGAAATCATTGTCTCGAAATTTAATTCAGCAAAAAAATTTTCATGATTTCAGTCACGGATTTTTTCTTAGATTTTCTTTTTAAAAACCCTAAAAATAAAAAGTAAAACAGACTTTTAAACCCAAAAAAATGAATTTTTTCTGAAAACTAAAATTCCAAAAAACATAAAAATTAATGTAAGCCAAACAGTTGAATTTACAACCAAATAGTTGATTCTGAAGACAAAAGAAGCGACTTTTTAGCAGAATATAAAATGCGGAAGAAAAAAATAAAATATAGAAAGACAATAAGAAAGACAAATAAGACAAATTTTCAGCAAAACAGTTAAGTTTCTGTTACAATATCATGATTTTTTTCAACGAAATAATGTAATTTTTAACAACATAATTAAAATTTCAACCAAGTAATTAATTTTTAATCGGAAAGATTGATTGTCTTATGAAAGAGCTGAATGTATCACAAAAGACATCTATTTTCTGATAAATTGTTCAATTTACAACTATAAACAAGCCCTTTGCTAGAAATAATAAAGTGGTTAAATTATCAGTAAAGAAATTAATTTTCAACCAGAAAAGAATGAATATTTAACAAAACAGTTCAATTATGAACTAGTAAAATTAATATTCAACATATTAGTTTAACTACTAATCAAACAAATTTAAAGAAATCGATTTCTTTGATTCTTATTAAATGTGATTAATAAATACAATTTTGCATATTAAAATGTCATATATAAAAAACTGTATGAGCTACTCTCTAAAATTAATTTATAAAACTATTGAAACCAACTTGAAATATTTAAAATGATAACTCTTGGCTCATTTTATTTACAGATCAAAAAATTAAAAATAAAAACAAATTTATATTGATTCATTTTAAATGTTACGTCGTTGAAAATAAAAAGTATGTAATTGGATTTTAAAAGCGATGTATAATCTACTACATTAATGTTACGCTCTTAAAATCGAAAATTTTTACATTTTTATCTTTTGAAGTTTAAGAATTATTTTTTCATAATGATAACTTGCTGGACAAATTACAATGTGAAAGAAAATGTAAGTTTTTATATTATATTTTTAAAAATCAGCTGCTAATTACTAGGTCACTTGGAAATAGGTACATTAAGTTCTTGAAAATTCAAACTAGATTTCTGTAGAGGTGCTTTTAAGCTCTAAACTTACCTTCTAAAATCCAACAGATGCATTTTGCATATGCTAAAAAGCCTTTTAATTTTATCACTGTTCAAATAGTGAGTTACTTGTTCCATGAAAGCGAGGACTTTACATTTCAAATAAGTTTTGTTCCAATTTAAGCTCGAATTTAGAAGAGAAGTAGTAAATCCCTCTATCGATCAGCCCAGGGGCTCAGTGGATTAAGTGATGAAGGAAGGTAACGGTCAGGCACGGTGGCATCATACAGAGAAACAAGTACAAACAAGCACTTGCTTTCCTGAAGCAATTTTCCTTTTTGGAAAAAATATTATTTTATTCCCACTCAATCTAAACTCTTGACAACTTATAATTTTTTTAACCATTTTTTTCAAATGATTTTTTGGCTGTTGCAGTTAAATTGAAAAAAATTGGAGGGCTTATTTTCACCACTAATATCTCAAAACTGCCTAAAGGATTTAAGAAAATATTTATCACCTTATTTTTAGCACTGTATAATATTTACAAAATGGCTTTTTTACAGTAAAAAACTTGCACGAACATAATTTAAAATTGATTCAAGAATATGAAATAATCCTGGGCTTGAAACGAATCCATTAACCTATATTATTATTCCATTTAATAAAAGAGTGAAGAAATTGCAGTCACTTACATTATTTGAAAAATCGATTTTTATAGAAAACATTTTTATATTCTCATATGTTGAACTTCGTTTAGTTTAAAGAAAGTATAAAAAAGTTCAAGATGGTGATGGGATTTTGCGAGAAAACGACAATTTTGACTTTAAGCTTACTATGCATTTATTTGAAAAAAATCATTGCGACGGTTCGGTTGTGACTCAATTACAGAACTCCGGTTTGACCATTTGAGGTCAAAACTTCTAAATTTACAGTAGTGGGAAAAACAGATGTTTTTGTGACAGACATAAAGATAGAGAGAGAGAGAGAGAACTACAGAATATTGGAAATGAGTCATAAACTTAATTTCAAAATTTACTTTACCACCCCTGAGCCCTTCGAATTACTTTACGTGATTTTCCTCATTTCTTCCAGATTATAAAGGATGCAGCTAGCCTTAAGCCTTACAATTTTGTATTATTAACATCACTGTGATTTGCAAGTATTAGTGGGAACGAAGATTCAGTAAATGGCTTCCTTTAGAAAGTTCAAAACAAATGGAACCTTTCCTTTTCTGGCTATTAGTGTTAAGAAACCTCTCCACAATACTAGAATACATATATTTGATTAAATGAACTTACCTGTAACTGAAGTTCTATAAAAATTGTATGAAGCATCTCTTCCAAATAGATCACAAGTACTACCCCTAACTTTTACCGGATTCGCCACAATATTTAAAGCTTCCAAAAAAGCACGCCAATGCCGCTACCATCGCCCGGCTACGTCTGCAAATCCTCATTTCGTTCAAAGTGCTGCCGTGATCCTTTCTTGGGTTTCTTACTTTTAAGAAAATGGGCATTATAGGGATGGGACTGATCTATTCGCAAGAGGCGTACTATACAATTTTGATAGAACTTCACTTAAAGTATAATAATAAACATTATTATAATATTTATGCAGAATATTAATTCTTATTCAAAGAAATAAACCTTATTTGAGCCACAAGCATTACTTTTTCTGTGTTAGAATAGAATTAGCAAATGCCGTATTGTCTTCTACAATACTTAAGTCATAAAATTTTGCAAATTTCTTGGAGTTCTGAGTCCAGACTGCAGTTTTTCTAATTTTTTCTATGTTTGTACCATTTCTCTTTGCAGCCGACTCTCTTTACCCAGCCGACTCTCTTTACCCAGCGACTTAACGTTTGAGATGATACTGCACAAAAAGAACGTCTGAATAAGATAAACAAACTAGTAGTGCTTCCTCTGATTCATGAAGTTTTCCCAAGTAACATTTTAAAATTGTAGCTACACAGTAGCCGAATACTGTAGGTTGAAAAACTACTAGTATCAAAGACCACTCTCTTGTAGCATAAGCTTTACCCAGCGACTTAACGTTTAAGATGATACTGCACAAAAAGAACGTCTAAATGAGATAAACAAACTTATTTCTGATTTATGAAATTTTTTCCAAGTATTCAAAGAATTCCAAGAATTGCTAATAGCGGCTACTTTCTGTTGAGTCCAGACGTTTTTATTCTATCAATAATTCTTATTTTAATTTTATGTCTCATTAGGATTATATTTGTTGTGTTTATTAAATCTAAGATCTGCAAACGGTGCCCCATAACAAGTGCAAGCAAGATCGCGAGTTTCATTGATAACTGTTTTGGTGAAATGTCATTATCAGGAACTAAGGTTGACATGTAATTCGAAACAATTCTGGGATTCCAAGTCTGGTCGTACTTCGCTTTAGTGTGTCTATTATTGTAGACTCATTTAAAAAACCGCATGAGCCATTTCCTTTACAACTATAACAGAAATTGCCGATCTTGAGCTATTTAAGGATCCGTGAGACGCTCCCTTTTTGAACTCTTCTGTGAGCAATAATAACACGATAACGACAGAACTGCCGTATGGATTCCTGCCTCTTTTGCAGTTGAATATTTACCATTTTCTCAAATAAAATTCATACAGTTTTAACAAATATGTAGCCAGAGATGACATCATAATACCACCAGCCACCAGGGTAAGCCTTAACTACAGTGGACATGGATCTCTCTTTAGAGGAAAAAGAAGATTAATATCTGGTTTAAATTTTATTGGCTTGGATTGTAGGATGCTTAGAAACAGTGGATACCAGGGTTGTGTTGGTCACTCTGAGACTATTACCACCCCTTGTGCTTTTTCGGATTTTATTTTATGTAAAACTTTGAAAATTATTGTTGAAGGTGGAAATGCATGAAAATAAAAACCTGACCATGATACCGCAAAAGCATCGCGGATGCTGGATCTGGGAACCAAAATATGTATTGGTCAATTTTGAAATTATTTTGACCTGCAAATAAATCTACTTTCGGGTTTTCAAAATGGTGACCAATTTTTTAAAATGAATCTTTGGACAATTGGTATTCTGTCTCTAGTTCCGTTCTTCGAGATTCAAAACCTGCTAATGTATGATGCGAAAATGTATATATTTCTCGCTTAACACAATTCCCATATCGCACGTAATAACCTGTTTAAATCTTGAAATCGAACACCACCCACTCTTTTTATGTAAAATAAAGCAGTGATGTTATCAATTTTTAAAAGAATATAGCAATTTTTTAGACTTTTGACCAAATATTTCAACCCGATGAAAGCAGTTTTTAATTCTAGAATTTTGATATGCCAATTTCGTTCCTGTTTTTCACAGAATTCATGGCTTCTCATATCCCTACATGCTATATCCCAGCTAGTTACGGAGGCATCAGAACAAATTTCGAGTCTTCTTACCACCAGTTTAGCCCCTCAAGCACTTGATCTAAAATTACCATTTTACCTTTGTAATCATTATTATTAATTTTTAAGGCTTGATACTTCTTTCTCTCTAAAGCCTCAGCGTGGACATAACCATATTTTACCGTGGGACAAAAAGGCATTATTGTACATAAGAATTCCGCAAATTGGCGTACCTTGCAAACTGTACGAGTTTCTAAATTACTAATCAATGTTAATACTTTATCGACCTTTTGTTGTGATAGTTCAATAATCATAGCCTCTGAATTAAACCTATATCCTAAATATTATTCTTTTTTGAAATTATTATTAAAGCTTAGATTTTCTAATGTTGCGAATGTGGAGGAGATATTTTCTAAACATTTTTCTTTAGTATCAGCTAGTATTAGCCAATCGTCAAAATACACCCCTGAAAGAAATCCTTGATTTCTTAATCGCGCTATCATAGACTTCAAGAGTTTTGTAAAATCATTGGGAGCGGAAAAGAGTTCAAAAGGTAAGCAGGTATATTGAAGTAACTTACCGTTTATATAAAATCTCAAATATATCATATGTGATTCTACTACTGGTATTAAGTGACACGCGTCTTGTAAAACTTTGGACGCCAGTAGGCAATCAGGCGTAATAAGTTTTACGACTGTTCTCCAATCTTCAAGCTTTAGAATTAATCTGAAAAAACCGTCTTGTTGATTGACCAAGAAATTTTTTGGGATAAATTGTCCTGCTTCTGATTTTCACTCTTCTATTGCTCCCTTTTGTGTTAATTCGCAAATCCATGTTGCGATATTTATGCATTCTTTCGAAGACCAATTGGTTTATTTTAGTACATTATTTTGGTAAACCTTTGTATGAAAAGGTATTTTGTAACCCTGAATGCAAGCCAATATGATGGGATCGGAAGTAATTCCTTTCCAATTGCATTGGAAATTATGAAGTCTGTCTGCTAAAATACTTACATCTTCTAGTATCTCCTGTTTCTGTGATCTGATCTCCAAGGCTCCTCTGTTGCATTCCTTCCCCTGTTCCTGCTTTTCTGCAAATTCCATTGATTTCTGTTCTGAGATCTCCACTGATTCTTGTTACTCAACGTCAGAGGATTGTTCCCGCTCGAGTTCGGTTGTTGAGACTTTGATTCCGATCGCCGAAGAGGGAGTTTCGAGTTTTTTGGACCTGCAGATAACTTAGATTTCGCTGGGGCCTTAAATTCTTTACTTGCTTGTTCTAAAGCCTTTTGCGCCTTCTATTTTTCTTGAGGGTCTTTTTAAAATAACCATTCATCTGGAGTCGTGTCGCACAAAGTTTCCTTGTAGGCTGTCGAATTAAACCGGAAAAGATTTCTTCTTATATTTGACTCATCACGCTGTAAATCTACCAACAGTCTACCAACATCGCTGAGATTGTCAGCTAAATCAACTTCATTTGCCCTTCGTTAAGAATTGTTGATAGAGCTTTCCCAACTGCTTCCAGTCCAGTTGGTAACTTTTCCCGTCTTTCCTTGATGCGATCATCTCTCTTGAGTATAACATCCTGAAGACTAACCGCCCTGATTTCGGGATCTATCTTCGATGGATCGATTATGATGCAGTTACTTAGTGAAGGATATTTTTAATAATATCTTTCTTCTCCTCATCCCTTTTTCAAGATATCCCCCCACCTAAGGACAATTTCTTCAAGAAGCGGAGAAGCAAGGATGTGTTCCTTTATAATTCGTTGACCAATGACATTTAAAACATCTGGACCAAGAGTTTTTGGATCTTGGTCAGCAGGTAAGGTATTATTAGGCTGGGTATTATCGTGGTATGTGTCTTGAACCTTTTCTGGGTTGTTGTCCTTCGGTAGAACTGTAGAATTATTAACTTGGTCTGCTAGCCCCATATCATCATCCTCATGGAGTATACGTCTCTATCATTTCGAAATCAGTAGCTGAAGATGAGCTTTCCGAAGAAATTATGCTTATGCTAAAAACTTATACTACTTTATCCAAAGTTGAACTTCTTTCTTAAAAATTAATTTGGTTGTCGTTAAGGATTCATCATTTTGATCAAAAATATCTCTTTTGCTTGCAAATTCAACTATTTGGTTGAAAATGCTATACTCTTTTGATTAAGATACTATATTTTGATAGATGAAGATGAGATGATTGATATTTAAACTTTTGGATTAAAAATTCATTTTTGTAGAATTTGACATTTTAGTTAGAAAAGGTATTAATTATGTTATTAGAAATCCATCCCTTTTGGTAGAAAATAATTCTTTTTTGGTTAAAATTTCAACTTTTTTATTAAAAATTCAATATATATATATATATATGGACCTGAACTGAAGTATTTCATATTGAATTCAATATGGTTCCTATATTTATATTTTAGACTTTTATCAAATAAATTAAATAAAAGTTATACTCAAAATGAGGGAAAACGTGTTTGAGACGAGACTATATGGGTTGAAGTTTTTTTTTGATTACTGATGCAAGAACAATAAATATTTCTTATTTTTTGAAAAATCGATTGACCTATAATATTTGTACATCGCATTAAGAAATACGGAAGTGATGGCCATTATTAATATTTAAGAAATGGGGTTTTTATATTAAACATTTTTTCAATCTCATAATTTGAAGTTTATGGTAGACGAAAAAAGCCTCTACTATTCATCAATTTTATTGAAAATTACGGAAGTTAATGTTCATTTATAATTTTATATAGTTATTATTTCAAAAATCTGATAAGAAACGTGGTTTAATTAACAAAATTAAAAGTTCATGCATTTATATATAATAATTCTTTATTCAACACGTCATTATTGACCTACTTGTATTTTTTATATAGACTTCTTGTAAGAGGAAGTAAACATATTTAGTAATTAATCATACCGAGGAAACATAGTGCTCATCAATTGAGCATCATACAATTCTAAATACAAAAAAAGAAATGTAAAAATTATTTCAATAGAATTGATTATCACAGGAATCGAATGTTTGAAAATTTACTGTACTAGAGTGTAATAGAAACCCAAAAGCCAAATCAATTGGCGAACTCTTAGGGAAGATCCGACCAGTTGGAAATGACATAAACTTAATCCTCTAGCATATAGTCGATAGTATTCAAATTGGTACGATACGGTCCTTGAGGCGTGCAAATCGAGCGGCAAACTCGACCTGAAATGCAGATACGAAGTAAAACTTGAGTCTCTTTTCAGCAAACGATTGAAATCCACTCTCAGTACTTCGTACTTCAGATAAACTATTTACCTTGCCAATCGAATATTTTAAAAACGTGTTTAATTGATTCAGTTCTATCCTAGAAATAACTCAAAATATTTTTATTCATTTGTATTTCCCCGTGTAAAATTTTGAACATAATTGGATGGCTTATCATGTTTTCATTAGCTATTTGAACTTCCGAAATTTAATAATACTACTTAATAATACTCAGAGGAACATAATTCTTCACGAAAAGCTCGAAAAAATACTTAAAGCTTTGGAAAAAATATGTACACATTCGAACATCATTGTCACCGGAGATCTCCGCCTTCATCATACTAATCGTTTGCTTCCTCTACAAGCTCTTCGAGTATTTAACAAGTTTTTGGCTTTATTGCCTGCCTGTCTATCTTCCAGGCGATCACCTAATTAAATGAATCAAATCTGCCCCTCAGCTCATTTGGTTGGAAAGATATTATTCTTTCTGTAAATAGACAAGCAGACTTTCTGGTTTTTGTAGTTCAGGCACCTGCAGCAAACAAAAATTCATCAACTTAAAATGCTGTGGATTCCTACTGTTTAACCGTTGGATTAACTTTAGAAATCCAGTCGACTTTTCCTAAATTTAACACATTCCAAAAGACTCTTGATGATGAGATAAAAATGAGATTGGCAAGCAATATGTGGAAGAATGAGTTCTAGCCCAAGAAATGCACAAAGAATTTTCAGTCTGTTGGCTTGACATACTTAAAATAGGTTTACGTAAGCAGGTTGTTAAAATATATTCTACATGTAGCACTTTGGTTTGATCTACTAAAACTGAAAGTTGAGGTTAAGACTGCTCTTCAATTACAAGAATCAGCGTTGTTGGTAAATGCTCGAATTATTTTGAAACAAGCTCAGTGAACACCTGCCTATATGAAGTAGAAAAATCAATTCTAACCCTTGTACAACCAGATTCTATAGATGAAATTTCTCTTATAGAGGCTCTTAGCTACTCTTGCTGTTTACCCGCTGATGGTCAAAATCATCAAACTGAAGTTAGAAGAAGCCTCGTTTGGACCCACTTATTAAGAATTTTAATGGATGCTCCAAATTTACGACGACTGACGAATTGTTATTTAGCAGAGACTTAGCAGACAATTTTTTGTGATGAAAGTTTTTGGAAAACACTTCTAATACTCTAAAATAAAATCAGAAGCCAGAATCCGGAAAATAAAAAAAAAACCAAAGGACAGCTCTGTCTACAAAACAAATCTTAACCGCCGATGCAGAGCAGGCAGAAAAAAACATTTGCGGATACTCCCAGGAATGATGGAAGACAGGATCCTCATTCCAAAACCCAATCCAGGAAGAACTCTTTGAGGGGATGAACGAAGGAACCGATGAAGGGATCTACGAGAAGATATTAAATTATTCAGTATGTAAAATCGCTCGATGATTACGTTCTTATTTTTATAATTGAGAGATCCTAGCCAGAGACTCCAGGATTCAGTCTTGGACCCAGATTTATAAGATAAGCTATTCATCCACTCCTGACCAGTTTGCACCTATGCATTCTGTGGTGGAATTTTCGGACAATATGAAAGTAACACGAGAAGTTTTACAAAATCTAGGCCTTATGATAAGCCTGAAAGAAAGCCATTTAAATCGTGATTGGGAATGTAAATTTCGAAGATATATTTACTATTTTAAATGCATGACACATAATCTCCCACAGGAAAACCTTTCTAATGCAAACAAAAAATCAAGCAGTTTAGCATTACATGCCAATGTACTATTAAATTTTTTGCACAGTTCGTTGATTCCATTCAAGCTTCTTATCCAGATATTAAATATAATTGTATTTACACTAAATATTTTAGAAGGCAAATATTCACAGCCCTGAAATATAGCAGAGAAAATTACGATGCACGAATGAGCGTAAGCCCTGATAAAAATGATGAACAGTGGCGACAGTCACACATATTATCTACCAGAAACTGCATTGGAGGCTTTGTCTTTCGCTCAGATATGTTCACATGCCCTTCGCCGTCAGGCTGGGGAGCTGTATGCCTCAGACATGAGGCTAATGGTTTTTGGTCAGAAAAAAAACGAAAATATGAAGTTAATTAGTTAGGATTAAAAGCAGTGTTTTTTGGCCTTAATGCTTGATCAAGGGCTTACGTGATCGAAACATCTTACTAAGAATTGATAATACGACGGCAGTGTCATGCATTATTAGAATAAGGGATCTAAAGTTTAAGGATCTAAACAAAATCATCAAAGAAATTTGATCATGGTGTGAAAATCTTAACAACTGCATTTTCGTTTTATATATAAGTTGAAAGGATAATTTTTAAGTGGATTTTTAATCGAAGAATTTGGAAAAGGGAACAAAATTTGAATTAACTTCTTTTGCATTTAATGATATTGTCCAAAAAATTTGAATACCGAACATAGACTTATTGGTAAGTCGCACAAATACAAAGTGTAGTCGCTATCTATCGTTGAAGAAAGGTACTCGATCTAAGGATCTTAAATTGAAAAATATTTTTCTTTGATGATTTCGCTGCGTTTAGTATTATTCTAAAAACTCTAGGTTTGAGCTCTGTTTTTTCACTACAATAACAATTAACCCATTATTTAATCTTCTTATTTCTTGTTAAATAAACCCACGTTCACTTTGGAAGAGTCTTATTCCAATAGCCGGATGGTTATCCGGCAGGCATTCCTGATAAGAGGAATTCCAGAATCTTCTATTGTTAAAGTATTATGGTTCAAAAATTGTAAAAATTATTTAAATGCTTATGATTGTTTATTACCAATGGCTCTTTTTTTTAAATATGAAAACACAGTAATACAGATATATTAGAATTTTATTTCTACTTTGAAGTATATGCCAATTCCCAGTGAACAACACCAGCAAAACTTAAAACTGTTGCCAAATTTTGGTATATTTTTTAAAATGCCATAATTTAATATGAACAGTAGCGCTGAATGATAATATCGAAAATTGTGCTAATCTAAAAAATATTCTTATTTTTAAATTACAAATACCAATTTTTTAACAGAAAAAACCCTATATTTCATCAGGAAAAAATAGTTCCAAATTGTACATATTTTTTGTTTTGATCATTTGTGTTAATAAAAGAAAATGCTTTAAAGTTGTGATTCTTATCTGAAATTTACTTTCTTGTATTAAAAATACCAATTTACGACGAAAAACAGCGACATCATCCAAAATTGCGTGAAGATTAAAAATCCGGTTAAAATTATAATGATTTTTCTTTGAAAATAATTTTTGCTTTTTTTAAAACGTCTAAATAAACTAAAGTTGTTAAAAAACTATAAAACATTTAAAGTCTGACGATGCTTGTCCTAAATATAGTAAATTCACCTGGTTGATTGAGAATTGAACTGTTTCGTCAAAAATTTATCTTTTGCTGGATAAAAATTCAACCACATCGTTGAAAGTTTAACTACTTTGTTAAAAAATCCTTTTTTTCAAGATTTATCACTTTGGTTGAAAATTAACTATTTTGTAGAAAATTATTGTTTTTCGATAGAGAATTAATATGATTTGTTAAAAAAAAATTTTTTTTGGTTAAGGATTTAACTTTTTTTGTAAATTCATCTTTTTGGTTCAATTTAACAACTTATTAAATATTTTTTTTAATCTTTAAATTAAAAAGGGCATTACTCTGTTTTTAGAAGACATATGTTTTTAGTCAAACATTCAATTAACTATTTTAAAATGTACGTAATTTGTTAAAGAATCATTTTTTAGGTATAAAATTCACCTATTTGATTGACAAAAAAACTATTCTACTAAAGAATTAATTATTTTATTTAAACAATTTAATTATTTTGTTTAATTAATTTTTTGGTAAAAAATTTGAGCATTTTGTTGGAAATTTGTTCTTTGAATTGAATAATTATATTTTATAGTAAAAAAGTAATCTTTTCCAATTAAAAATTTAACTTTCTTGGTAAAAGATTTATTTTTTTTTCAATTCTACCATTTCCTTCATCAGGCTGTGGCAGGATAAGCATGGTCTAAGTGCACCCATTCCGATTTGATCCATATTGCAGAGGCAAGTGGCTATCCCTATAAGATAAATTCCTCCCAAGTATCAACAAAAAAAAAATTACGAAAGTTATGAACAATTGAGACTCTGGATTCTATTACCACGCATACAATTTGTCTAGCCGCTTCAGAGCGCTCAAATTGGCGCCTGATCACTTCAAAATCACTTTTCGAAAATTTGACATTTAAAATTTTTAACGCATCAATCTGTAGAAAATTTCTTTGCGCAACTTTTTTCTCTCGGCAAAAAAATCGTATATTTTACCGCTTCTGTAAAAAATCAAAAAAACTTAATTTTTCTGACCAGTCAATTTACTAAATATTTTCACTTCAACTCGCTTCGAAAGACAAAGTTCCTTATATTTTAACATAAAAATTTAATAAATTGTCCTTTACACTGTTCTTAAGATAATGTGCAATTTAAAATTTATTGATTTTGTTTAATAAGAAAGTTATAAATTTTTTTGTCAATCAGTATCAAAATAACGTTAGATAATTTTCAAACGCTTCGTTTATCAAGGGAATTTTTAGTAAGGCAAAACTTCTAGCAATAAAAATGCTTAGTAGGATATAATTAAGTTTTCTGAAAAGTTTTACCCTAATTGAATTATTCGTTAACAAAA
>JAAAKG020018014.1:0-20493 GCA_010014905.2 Druon quercuslanigerum
TTTTCTATCAAAACAAAAATAAATTAAATAAAATAGGTAAATTTTCAGCTAAAGAAATTAATTTTAAACAAGAGTAATAATCTACCAAAAAAAAAAAAAAAATTTTTGTAAGATACATACATTTTTAACTAAATTATTTTTAGACAATAGAGTTGACGTTCAAAAAAAAAATTTTGTATTTGTGGATAAATTTTCAATTAAAAAAAATTATTTAAAGAAAATAGGTACATTTTGAGCTAAAGAAATTAATTTGCAAACAAGAGGAATAATATTCTACCAAGAAAGAAAAATATTCTTTAAGATACATGACCTTGCATGGTGAAAATAAATTTTTGAACTAAAAACAAAAAAAAAATTTAATAACAAAGGTAAATGTGCAGCTAAATAAAGTGAATTTAAAAACAAGAGAAATAATTTTCTACCAAAAAAGACGAATTTTTGTAAGATACATGAATTTTTAGCTAAATGAATTTTCAGATAATAGAATTGAATTTTGAACAAAATAAATTTTGAGTGTGTGAATAAATTTTTAATCAAGACAAAAACAAAAAAATGAAATAGGTAAATTTTCAGCTAAATAAATTAATTTATAAACAAGAGGAATAATAATATATCCAAAAAGATGACTTTTCTACAAGATACATGAATTATTATCAACTAAAAAATTTTTAACCAAAAATGGAATAGGTAAATTTATAGAATAAATAATTAAATTTTTAACTAAAAAATTTTTCAGATAAAAGAATTTAATTTTTACAAAATAAATTTTCATGTTTAAAATAAATTTTCATCCAAAAACAAAAAAAAATTGAATAAGAAAGGTAAATTTGCAGCCAAAGAAATAAATTTACAAAGAAGAGGAATAATATTCTACCAAAAAGACGAATTTTTGTAAGATACATGAATTTTTAGCTAAATAAATTTTCAGATAATAGAATTGAATTTTAAACAAAATAAATTTTTAGTGTGTGAATAAATTTTTAATCAAGACAAAAATAAATAAATGAAATAGGTGAATTTTCACCTAAGTAAATTAATTTATAATCAAGAGGAATAATATTATATCCAAAAAGATGACTTTTCTACAAAAAGAATTCAATTTAAAAAATAACTAAATTTTCAGTCTCAAAATAAATTTTCAAACAAAAATAAATTCCAATAAAATAGTTCAATTTTCAACTAAAAAAAAAATTAATCTTCAATAAAAAAACAAATTTCAATAATATAGTTAAATTTTCATCAAAATAAATGAATGCACAAACTAGAGGAAAAATATTCTATCAAAAAATACGAATTTTCTGCAAAATACATGAATCTTCAACTAAAAAAATTAAATTTCAGTGTAAAAATAAATTTCAAACTTAAAAAATAACAAAATTTTAATAAGACAGTTAATTTTCCACCCAAAGAAATGGAACAGGAAAATTTGCAAATAAAAAAAATAAATCTTCAACCAAATGAATTTCCAGTGTGGAAATATATATTCTACCAAAAAATACGAATTTTCTGTAAGATACATGAATGTTTAACTAAATAAATTTTCAAACAAAAATAAATTTCAATAAAATAGTTTAATTTTCAAATGAAAAAACAATACATTTCCTATAAAAAAAAACAAATTTCAATAATACAGTTCAATTTTGTGTGTGATTAATTTTCTATCAAAACAAAAATAAATTAAATAAAAAGGACAAATTTTTGTAAGATACATGAATTTTTAACTAAATTATTTTCAGATAATGGAATTGAATTTTGAAACAAAATAAATTATGTGTTTGTGAATAAATTTTCAATGAAAAAAAAAAAATCAAATAGGTACATTTTGAGCTGAAGAAATTAATTTACAAACAAGAGGAATAATATTCTACTTAAAAAGACGAGTTTTCTACAAAATATATGAATTTACAACTAAAAAATACATTTTTAACCCAAGATGAAATACGTAAATTTCTAGATAAAAAAAATTGAATTTTCTGATAAAAGAATTTAATTTTTTACAAAATAAATTTGCATGGTAAAAATACATTTTCATCTAAAAACAAAAAAAATTGAATGAAAAAGGTAAATTTGCAGCCAAAGAAGTGAATTTACAAACAAGAGGAAAATTATTCTACCCAAAAGCATGAATTTTCTGTAAGATACATGAATTTTAACTGCATAAATTTTCAGATAATAGAGAGAATATTTTAAACAAAGTAAATTTTGAATGTGAGATAAATTTTCAATTAAGACAAAAAAAATTAAATGAAATAGGTAAATTTTCAGCTAAATAAATTGATTGATAAAAAAGAGGAATAATATTATATCAAAAAAGATGAGTTTTCTACAAAATACATGATTTTTCAACTCAAAAAAAATATTCTATCAAAAATGGAATAGATAAATTTCTAGAAAGAAGAATTCAATTTTTAACAAAATTAATTTTTAAATAAAAATACATTCCAATTATATAGTTCAAATTTCAATTTAAAAAAAAATTCAATTAAAAAAAAACAAATTTCAATAATATGGTTAAATTTTCATAAAAATAAATAAATGTACAAACTGGAGGAATAATATTCTACCAAAAAAGACGAATTTTTTGCAAAATACATGAATCTTCAAATAAAAAAATTAGTTTTCAGTGTTATAATAAATTTTCAACTAGAACAAAAACAAAATTTTAATAAAATAGGTAATTTTCTATCACAAAAAAATAGAACAGGAAACTTTTCCAGTGTAGAAATATATATTCTACCAAAAAAGACGAATTTTCTGTAAGATACATGAATTTTGAACAAAATAAATTTTGACTGTGTGAATAAATTTTCAATCAGAACAAAAATAAATTAAATTAACTATGTATATTTTCAGCCAAAGAAATTAATTTACAAACAAGAGGAATAATATTCTATCAAAAAAGATGAGTTTTCTACAAAATACATGAATTGTCAACTACAAAATAAATTTTCAACCAAAAATGGAATAGGTTAATTGATAGAATGAATAATTTAATTTTCAACTAAAAAAATTTTCAGATACAAGAATTTAATTTTCCACAAAATAAATTTTCATGATTAAAATAAATTTTCATGCAAAAAGAAAAAAAATGGTATAAAAAAGCTAAATTTGCAGCCAAAGAAATAAATTTACAAACAAGAGGAATAATACTTTACCAAAAAAGACGAATTTTCTGTCAGATACAAGAATTTTAAACTAAATATATTTTCAGAAAATAGAATTAAATTTTAAACAAAGTAAATTTTGAGTGTGTAAATAAATTTTCTTTAAAAACAAAAATAAACTAAATAAAATAGGTAAATTTTTAGCCAAAGAAATTAATTTAAAAACAAGAGGAATTCTACCAAATTCTACTAAAAAGACAAATTTTTGTAAGATACATAAGTTTTTAACTAAGTTATTTTTAGACAATAGAATTCAGTTTTGAAAAAAAAATAAGTTTTGTGTTTGTGAATAAATTTTCAATAATAAAAAAAAATTAAATGAAATAGATACATTTTGAGCTAAAGAAATCAATTTCCAAACAAGAGGAATAATTCCACCAAAACAGACGACTTTTCTACCAAATACATGAATTTTTAACTAAAAAAAAATATTTAAACAAAAATGAAATATGTAAATTTATTAATAATATAATTGAAAATTTTAAATAAAGAAATTTTTAGATAACAGAATTTACTTTTTCACAAAATGAATTTTAATGGTGAAAATAATTTTTCAACCAAAAACAAAAAACAAATGAATAAAAATGGTAAATTTGCAGCCAAAGAAATGCATTTACAAACAAGCGGAATAATATTCTACCAAAATAGAAAAATATACTGTAAGATACATGAATTTTTAACTAAATAAATTTTGAGTGTGTGAATAAATTTTCAATGAAGACAAAAATAAATTAAATGGAATAGGTCAATTTCTAGATAAAAGAATTCAATTTTTAGCAGAATAAATTTTCTGTCTGAAAATAAATTTATAATAAAACAAAAAACAAATTTCAATAATATAGTTAAATTTTTATCAAAATAAATGACTGTACAAACTAGAGGAAAAATATGCTACCAAAAAAAAAAGAATTTTCGGCAAAATACATGAATCTTGGACTAAAAAAATTTAATTTCAGTGTGAAAATGAATTTTAAACTTAAAAAATAACAAAATTTTAATAAGACAGTTAATTTTCCATCCAAAGAAGTGGAACAGGAAAATTCCCTGATAAAAAAATTAAATCTTCTACCAAATAAATTGCCAGTGTGAAAATATATCTTCTACCAAAAAAGACGAAATTTCTGTAAGATTCATGAATTTTTAACTAAATAAATTTTCAGATAATAGATTTGAATTTTGAAAAAAATAAATTTTGAGTGGGTAAATAAGTTTTCGATCAAAACAAAAATAAATGAAATGAAATATGTACATTTTCAGCTAAAGAAATTAATTTACAAACAAGAGGAATAATATTCTACCAAGAAAGACAAATATTCTGTAAGACACGTAAATTTTTAACTAAATAAATTTTCAGATAATAGAATTGAATATTAAGTAAAATAAATTTTAAGTGTGTGAATAAATTTTTAATCAAGACAAAAATAAGTTAAATGGAATAGGTAAATTTCTAGATAAAAAAATTCAATTTTTAGCAAAATAAATTTCAGTCTGAAAATAAATTTTCAAACAAAAATAAATTTCAATAAAATAGTTCAATTTTTAACTAAAATACAATAAATTTTCAATAAAAAAAACAAATTTAAATAATATAGATAAATTTTTATCAAAATAAATGTATGTACAAACTAGAGGAAAAATATTCTACAAAAAAAAAAAAACAATTTTCGTGAGACACATGAATTTTTAACTAAATTATTTTCTGACAACAAAATTGAATTTTTAACAAAATAAATTTTGAGTGTATGAATAAATTTTTAATCAAAACAAAAATAAATTTAACGAAATATGTACATTTTCAGCCAAAGAAATTAACTTACAAACAAGAGAAATAATTATAATAAAAAAGACGACTTTTCTACAAAATGCATGAATTTTCAACTAAAAAATAAATTCTAAACCAAAAATGGAATAGGTTAATTTATAAATAAAATAATTGAATTTTCCACTAAAGGAATTTTCAGATAACATAATTTAATTTTTCACAAAATAAATTTTAATGGTGAAAATAATTTTTCAACCAAAAACAAAAAAAAATGAATAAAAATGGTAAAGAGGAATAATATTCTACCAAGAAAGACAAACATTCTGTAAGATACATGAATTTTTAACTAAATAAAATTTCAATTAATAGAATTGAATTTTGAACAAAATAAATTTTCAGTCTGATAATAAATGTTCAAACAAAAATAAATTCCAATAAAATAGTTCAAATTTTAACTAAAAAAAAAAATAAATCTTCAATAAAAAAAAACAAATTTCAATAATTTAGTTAAATTTTCATCAAAATAAATAAATGCACAAACTAGAGAAAAAATATTGTACCAAAAAAGACGAATTTTCTGCAAAATACATGAATCTTCAACTAAAAAAACTAAATTTCAGTGTGCAAATAAATTTTAAACTTAAAAAATAGCAAAATTTTAATAAGACAGTTAATTTTCCATCCAAATAAATGGAACAGGAAAATTTTTAGATAAAAAAATTAAATCTTCAACCAAATAAATTTCCAGTTTAGAAATATATATTCTAACAAAAAGACAAATTTTCTGTAAGATAAATGAATTTTTAACTAAATAGATTTTCAGATAATAGAATTTATTTTTAAACCAAAGCCAAAGAAATGAATTTACAAACAAGAGGAATAATATTCTACCAAAAAAGACGACTTTTCTACCAAATACATGAATTTTCAACTAAAAAATAAACTTTAAACCAAAAATGGAATAGGTTAATTTATAAATATGTAAATTTTTAATTAAAGGAATTTTTAGATAAAATTATTTAATTCTTTACAAAATAAATTTTAATGGTGAAAATAATTTTTCAACCAAAAAAAAATTGGGTAAAAATGGTAAAGAGGAATAATATTCTACAAGGAAAGACAAATATTCTGTAAGATACATGAATTTTTAACTAAATAAATTTTCAGATAACAGAATTGAATTTTGAACAAAATAAATGTTAAGTGTGTGAAAAAAAAATTCAATCAAGACAAAAATAAATTAAATGGAATAGGTAAATTTTCAGATAAAAAATTGAATGTTCAACCAAGTAAATTTCCAGTGTGGAAATATATATTCTACAAAAAAAAACGAATTTTCTGTGAGATAGATGAATTTTTAACTAAATACATTTTCAGATAATAAAATATAATTTTAAAAAAAAATTTAGTGTCTGAATAAATTTTCTATTAAAACAAAAGTAGATTAAATAAAATAGGTAAATTTTTGGCCAAATAAATTAATTTACAAACAAGAGGAATAATATTCTACTAAAAAAAGACGACTTTTCTACAAAATAAATGATTTGTCAACTAAAAAAAAATTTCCAATCAAAAATGGAATAGGTAAATTTCTAGAAAGAAGAATTCAATTTAGAATTTAATTTTTCACAAAATAAATTTTCATCGTGAAAATAAATTTTCAACCTAAAACAAACAAAAATTGAATAAAAAAGGTAAATTTGAAGGCTAAAAAATAAATTTACAAACAAGCGGAATAATATTCTACCAAAAAAGACGAAATTTCTATAACATATATGAATTTTTAACTAAATAAATTTTTAGATAATAGAATTGAATTTTAAACAAAATAAATTTTGAATGTGTCAATAAATTTTCAATCAAGACAAAAATAAATTAAATGGAATAGGTAAATTTCTAGATAAAAGAATGCAATTTTTAACAAAATAAATTTTCAGTCTAAAAACAAATTTTCAACTGCAATAGCAATAAATTTTCAGTAATAAGAAAAAAACAAATTTCAATAATATAGTTAAATTTTCATCAAAATAAATGAATGCAAAAACTAGAGGAATAATATTCTACCAAAAAAGACGAATTTTCTGCAAAATAGATGAATTTTCAAGTGAAAAAGAAACTTTCAACCAAAAATGGAATAGGTTTCTAAAGAAAGAAATTTTTAGATAAAAGAATTTAATTTTTCACAAAATAAATTTTAATGGTGAAAATAATTTTTCAACCAAAAACAAAAAAAAAAAATTGAATAAAAATGGTAAAGAGGAATAATTTTCTACCAGGAAAGACAAATATTCTGTAAGATACATGAATTTTTAACTAAATAAAATTTCAGATAACAGAATTGAATTTTGAACAAAATAAGTTTTGAGTGTCAGAATAAATTTTCAATCAAGAAAAAAATAAATTAAATGGAATAGGTAAATTTCTAGATGAAAGAGTTGCATTTTTAGAAAAATAAATTTTCAGTCTGAAAATAAATTTTCAAACACAAATAAATTCTAATAAAATAGTTCAATTTTCAACTAAAAAACAATAAATTTTGGATAAAAAGAAAAAAAAATTTTAATAATATATTTAAATTTTCAGCGAAAGAACTGGATGTATAAACTAGAGGAAAAATATTCTACAAAAAAAGACGAATTTTCTGCAAAATACATGAATTTTCAACTAAAAAAATTAGTTTTCAGTGCGAAAATAGATTTTCAACTAAAAAAAAACAAAAGTTTAATAAGGCAGTTAATCTTTTAGTCAAAGAAATGGAATACGTAAATTTTCAGATAAAAAATTGAATGTTAAACCAAGTAAATTACCAGTGTAGAAATATATATTCTACAAAAAAAACGAATTTTTTGTGAGATAGATGAATTTTTAACTAAATAAATTTTCAGATAATAGAATATAATTTTCAATATAAGAAAATTTTTAGTGTCTGAATAAATTTTCTATTAAAACAAAAATAGATTAAATAAAATAGGTAAATTTTAAGCCAAATAAATTAATTTACAAACAAGAGGAATAACATTCTACTAAAAAGACGACAAAATAAATTTTCACAAAATAAATTTTTATGGTGAAAATAAATTTTCAACCTAAAACAAACAAAAATTGAATAAAAAAGGTAAATTTGAAGGCTAAAAAATGACTGTACAAACTAGAGAAAAAATATTCTACCAAAAAAGACGAAATTTCTGTAACATATATGAATTTTTAACTAAATATATTTTTAGATAATAGAATTGAATTTTAAACAAAATAAATTTTGACTGTGTCAATAAATTTTCAATCAAGAACAAAATAAATTAAATGGAATACATAAATTTCTAGATAAAAGAATTCAATTTTTAATAAAATAAATTTTTAGTCTAAAAACAAATTTTCAACTGCAATAACAATAAATTGTCAATGATAAGAAAAAAACAAATTTCAATAATATAGTTAAATTTTCATCAAAATAAATGACTGTACAAACTAGAGAAAAAATATTCTACCAAAAATGACGAATTTTCTGCAAAATACATGAATTTTCAACTGAAAAAATTAGTTTTCAGTGTGAAAATAAAATTTTCATCTAAAAAAAAATTAATAAGTGAGTTAATTTTCCATCCAAAGAAATGGAACAGGAAAATTTTCAGATAAAAAAAATAAAATCTTCAACCAAATAAATTTCCAGTGTGGAAATATATATGTTGAAGCCAAGCGAAAACAAATTTCAATAAAATAGTAAAGCTTTTTGCTATTTACAGAAGAAATTAATAACCGCGAAGGCTTTAATCTGGTTTGTAGAGGAAAGGAATGTGTTTAAATGAAATCCTGCCGATGTGCTTGCTCGTGATTCGTTGAGGTGTGTAGGCTCGCTCATTGTGTTACCGGCTTAAAGTCAAGCCACAGGTAGGTTGATAAGTACCGTTTCTCGAGGTACCTACGTTCGACGCCAGCAGACGCCAGTCAGGCGACAACCTTCATCGTGTCAGGTGCCCGGAATCTCGAAGAAGAATCTCCAAATTAATTCTCCCTGGACATTTCCTACTCTCTCAAAAAATCCATTCCGTCGTCATAATTTGGAAAAAGGTACGTTTCTCTCCCGTGACTCATCGGCTACCCTCACTGGTACCGGTACCCCCAATCATTATCGATACCAAACATCCAACTTGAGTGTCTTCAATATCGAGTGTGTGTCCTTTTGGAAGATTGCCAACAAGTGTTTCGCATTTTAATTTAAATCTTAGAAAAAAAAATCATTAAAAAAAGAAAAAGCAGTTCGGTATTCCTGTGCCAAGTTCAAGGGCAAATTCTTAGATAAAATATTATCATCTGGTAGACGGAAGTCAGGGTTCAATAACCACTAAGGTAATTAGTGTAGTTAGGTCTCTTTCAGATTGCACTTATTCTCAAAGAAATTCATGTTTCGTTCAAAAATGCATTCTTTTAAAGAATATGTTACACTAGGAGGGTGGGGGGAGGCAACGTGTTTTGTGGCGATTTGTGACTTTTAAGGGGGAGGGGGGCGTAATGACATCACACGTGAAAAATATAAATTACTATTTTTTGAAATGATTGAAAATATGAAAATTAGTTATTTTTTTTACAAGTGAATAGGATAGTTTTATACTTTTGGTTCGGAATTCAACTCTATTGGTTAAAAATTCGAGTATTTCGTTAAAAGCAATTTTTTATCCGTTTTTTTTAGTTAAAATGTAATTTTTCTAACTGACATTATTAAAAATCAATTTTATGGCTAAAAAATTAATAGCATTTCCTTGAAAATTCAACTATTGAAATATTTATTTATAAGCTTTTTTATAAATTTAACGATTTTTTTAAACTACTTTCTTAAAAATTCTTTTGGTTGATTTAGGATTAAATTATTTAATTAATTCTGATGGTTAATTTTGCTGATTAGTGGTCAAAATAATTTTCTAATGATCACATCATTACATTAAAGTATTATTAATATTATTAATACATAGTAATATTATCAATACATTAAAGTATTTTGTTAAAAAATCGTGGGTTTTAGGTTAAACAATAATTTTTTTACTGAAAATTAACTTATCAATTTTTGGTTTAAGGTTGATGTATTTTTGTTAATTTTGTGCTTTTTTGGATAAAAATTAATTTTTTTAGTGGAAATTTAACTTTCAATTATAATTCATCTTTTTAGTTGAAAATTTAAGGCTTTGATTGAAAGTTCAACAACTTTGGCATAAAATTCATTTTATTTATTGAAATTATCCATTTTTCGTTAAACACTGATCGTTTTTTAGTTGGAGATTAAACAATTTGGCTGAAAGTTGAACAAATTAAAATAAAAATTCTATTGGTTTTAAATTAAAGTATTTAATTTGTGCTTTTTTGTTTAAAAATTAATTTTTTTACTGAAAATTTAACGTAAACATTTTTGGTCGAAGATTAATCATATTTAGTTTCAAATTGAACGATTTGGTTGAAAGTTCAACTGCTTTGGCAAAAAAACTCACTTTGTTGATATGAGATTGAAGTATATTGTTCAAGATGCGATCTTTTTGGGTTGAAAATTATTTTTTTAAATGAAAATTTAACGTATACATTTTGGTCGAAGATTGATCTTTTTTAGTTGGAAATTCAACTATTTTGTTAAAAGTTGAACAAATTTCTAAAAAATGAATTCTACTTTTTTAGGATTCAAGTATTTTGTTAAAAACTCGTGATTTTAGGTTAAAAAAAATTTTTTTACTGAAAATTAACTCATCAATTTTTGGTTTAAGATTGATGTATTTTTTTTTAATTTGTGCTTTTTTGGATAAAAACTAATTTTTTTAGTGGAAATTAAAGTTTCAATGATAATTCATCTTTTTAGGTAAACATTCAACGCTTTGGTTAAAAGTTCAATAACTTTGGCAAAAAATCAATTTTATTGATTTAAGGTTAAAGTATGTTGTTGAAAATTAATTTTTTCAACTGAAAATTTAACTTATTCATGTTCGGTTGAATATTCATCGTTTTTAGTTGAAAATTCAACAATTTGGTTGAAAGTTGAACATATTTGCGAAAATAATAATTCTATTTGTTTAAAATGAAAGTGCTTTTTTGGTTGAAAATAAATTTTTTTACTAAAAATTTAACGTAAACATTTTTGGTCGAAGAATAATCATATTTAGTTGGAAAATAAACGATTTAGTTGAAAGTTGAACTGCTTTGGCAAAAACATTCATTTTATTGATGTGAGATTGAAGTATATTGTTTAAAATTCGATCTTTTTTGGTTAAAAACTTTTTTTAAATGAAAATTTAACGTAAACATTTTTGGTCGAAGATTAATCATTTTTAGTTGAAAATTCAACGATTTGGTTACAAATTGAACAAATTTGTAAAAAATGAATTCTACTTTTTTAGGATTCAAGTATTTTGTTGAAAACTCGTGATTTTAGGTTAAAAAATAATTTTTTTACTGGAAATTAACTCATTAATCTTTGGTTTAAGATTGATGTATTTTTTTAATTTGTGCTTTTTTGGATAAAAACGAATTTTGTTAGTGGAAATTAAAGTTTCAATGATAATTCATCTTTTTAGGTAAACATTCAACGCTTTGGTTGAAAGTTCAATAACTTTGGCGTAAAATTCAATTTATTTATTTTAGATTAAAGTATTTTGTTCAAAATTACTTTTTTCAAATGAAAATTTAACTTATTAATTTTTGGTTGAAGATTTATCATATTTATTTGGAAATTAAACGATTTGGTTGAAAGTTGAACAGCTTTGACAAAAAAATTCATTTTATTGATACGAGATTGAAGTATATTGTTTAAAATTCGATTTTTTTTGGTTAAAAACTTTTTTTTTAGTGAAAATTTAACGTAAACATTTTTGGTCGAAGAATTATTATTTCTAGTTGGAAATTCGACGATTTGGTTGAAAGTTAAACCACTTTGTAAAAAAAATTCTATGTGTTAAAAATTGAAGTGTTTTTTGGTTGAAAATTTATTTTTTAAACTGAAAATTTAACTCATCCATTTTTGGTTGAAGATTTATCATATTAATTATATTTTTGCTTTGGAAAAAACTTTCGTTTTATGGATATCAGATTGAAGTATATTGTTCAAAATTCGATCTTTTTTGGTTAAATTTTTTTTTTAATGAAAATTCAACGTAAACATTTTTGGTCGAAGATTGATCATTTGTAGTTGGAAATTCAACGATTTTGTTAAAAGTTGAACAAATTTGTAAAAAATGAATTCTACTTTTTTAGGATTCAAGTATTTTGTTGAAAACTCGTGATTTTTAGGTTAAACAATAATTTTTTACTGGAAATTACCTCATCAATTTTTGGTTTAAGATTGTTGTATTTTTTTTAATTTGTGCTTTTTTGGATAAAAACTAATTTTTTGAGTGGAAATTAATGTTTCAATGATAATTCATCTTTTTAGGTAAACATTCAACGCTTTGGTTGAAAGTTCAACAACTTTGGCAAAAATTTCATTTCACTGATTTAAGATTGAAGTATTTTGTTGAAAATTAATTCTTTCAACTGAAAATTTAACGTATCCATTTTCGGTTGCATATTCATCGTTTTAGTTGAAGAATCAACAATTTGGTTGAAAGTTGAACAACTTTGTAAAAAAAAATAATTGTATTTGTTTAAAATAGAAGTATTTAGTTAAACATTTGTGCTTTTTTGGTTGAAAATTATTTTTTTGCTGAAAATTTAACGTAAACATTTTTGGTCGAAGATTGATCATTTTTAGTTGGAAATTCAACGATTTGGTTAAAAATTGAACAAATTTGTAAAAAATGGATTCTACTTTTTTAGGATTGAAGTATTTTGTTGAAAACTCGTGATTTTTAGGTTAAAAAATAATTTTTTTTACTGAAAATTAACTCATCAATTTTTGGTTTAAGATTGATGTATTTTTTTTTAATTTGTGCTTTTTTGGATAAAAACTAATTTTTTTAGTGGAAATTACAGTTTCAATGATAATTCATGTTTTTAGTTAAACATTCAACGCTTCGGTTAAAAGTTCAATAACTTTGGCGTAAAATTCATTTTATTTATTTAAAATTAAAGTATTTTGTTGAAAATTACTTTTTTCAACTGAAAATTTAACTTATCCATTTTTTGGTAAATATTTGTTGTTTTTAGTTGAAGATTCGACAATTTGGTTGAAACTTGAACAACTTTGTAAAAAAATAATTCTATTTGTTTAAAATTAAAGTGCTTTTTTGGTTGAAAATTAGTTTTTTTACTGAAAATTTAACGTAAACATTTTTTATCGTACATTAATCATATTTAGTTGAACTGCTTTGTCAAAAAAACTCACTTTATTGATATGAGATTGAAGTATATTGTTCAAAACTCAATCTTTTTTGGTAGAAAATTATTTTTTTTTTAATGAAAATTAAACGTAAACCTTTTTGGTTGAATTTTGATCATTTTTTGTTAAAAATTCAACGATTTGGTTAAAAATTGAACAACTTTGTAATAAATGAATTCTATTTTTTTTTAGATTAAGTACCTTGTTGAAAATTAATTTTTTACTGAAAATTTAACGTAAACATTTTTGGTCGAAGATTAATCATATTTATTTGGAAATTAAACGATTTAGTTGAAAGTTAAGCTGCTTTTGCAAAAAAACTCACTTTATTGATATGAGATTGAAGTATATTGTTCAAAATTCGATTTTTTTTGGTTTAAAATTATTATTTTTTTAATTGAAAATTTAGCGTAAACATTTTTGGTCGAAGATTGGAAATTCAACGATTTGGCTAAAAGTTGAACAAATTCGTAAAAAATTAATTCTACTGTTTTAGAATTCAAGTATTTTGCTGAAAACTCGTGATTTTTTCGTTGAAAATTAATTTTTTTACTGAAAGTTTAACGATTTGGTTCAAAGTTAAAATACTTTATAAAAATTCATTTTATTGTTTTAAAATTGAAGTATTTTGTGGAAAGTTCTGTATTTTTGGTTTAAAAATAAATTTTATTTAACTGAAAAATTAACCTATTAATTCTTGGTTGAAAATTGATCATTTTAGTTGAAAATTCAACTTTTTGCTTGAAAATTAACGTTTTGCTTAAAATTTCATATTCTTGGACTAGAAAGTAGAAAGAAAAAAATTTTTTGGACCTTTTTTCTCTTTTGAATTTAAAATCTTTCGTGGTTGGAAATTCACCTATTTTGATGTTCTTTTTTGAATAAAAATTCAACTATCCCGTTCAAAATTTAGCTTCTTTGTTTTTTTGATTGAATTTTTCATTTTGTGTTTCTTGATTGAAATATACACTATTATTATTTTTTTTTAATTTATTTTTTAAGGTAAAATTCAACTGATTTTGATTAAAAGTAAAATATTTTTGTTTTAAATATCAAATATTATATTTTTCTTCAATAATTTTTCTTTTTTTTACTAAGATTTTAATTCGTAGTTTTGAATTCAAAATTCAACTAACTTCTAAAATATTCGCCTTCTAGGTTTGGATTTTATTAGGAATTCAACTATTTAGTTGCAAATTAATTTTCTTCTTGCTGAAAATTCATAGTTTCGGGTTGAAAATCATTGTATTTTGAAGAAAATTTATATTTTTGGAAGGATATGAATCCATTTTTTTTTTAATTCAACTATTTTGTTAATAATTAAACTATTTGGTCACAAATCTTTTTTTCAAAATGCATATTTTCGGATTCAAAATGAATATTTTGTAGAAAATTCTTTTTTTTTTGAAAAATTACTTGTTTATTTTAAAATTAACTATTCTATATTTTTTTATTTATCTTTGTAGTTTAAAATATCAACGATTTTTTAAATGTCAGCTTTTTTTGCAAATTCAACAATTTTGTTAAAAATTCACCTATTTGGTTTTAAATTTTGGTTTAAAAATTTATATTTACGGGTTGAAAATTAGAGCGTTTTGAAACAAATTCACATTTTTTTATGAAAAGTAAACTATTTATTTAAGAATTGAACTATTTTTTAGGAAATTTGTTTTTATTATTTTTTTATCTATAATTTAACTATACCATTTTTGGTTTAAAATTCAATTTTGTAAATTTAAAATTCAATTATTTTCTTTAAAAGTAAACATTTTTTACTATTATTTTTATCTATAAATTAACTATCCTATTTTTGGTTAAAAATTCAATTTTTAAAATTTAAAATTCAATTATTTTGTTAAAAAGTAAACTTTTGAAAAAAAAATTTTATCTATAAATTAACTATCCCATTTTTGGTTAAAAATTTAATTTTTGTAAATTTAAAATTCAACTATTTTGTTAAAAAAATAACTTTTTTTTTAATTCAGCTTCTTTGACAACAAATATCCAACTATTGTTTAAAAAATGAAACTTTTTGTGGTTAAAAATGCATGTATTTTGAAAGGCAATTAATCTTTTTTAGTAGAAAATGAAACTAAATTGTTAAAAAGGCATCTTTTTTATTTAAAAATTTAACCATTAGTTTGAAAATTCATCTTTTTATGTTAAGATTTAACTAACTGGTTGAAAATTTATTTCTCTTAGCTTAAAAATAGTCTCTTTTGGTAGAAAATTAATATTTTTTTATTTTAAATACAAAATTTTGTTAAGAAGTAATTTTTTTATTTTTTGAAAAATCCGATTTTTTTTGGGTTGAAAATTGATCTTTTTGGTAAAAAAATTCGTCTATATTGGTTAAAAAATCATAATTTTCGTAGAAAATTTTTTTGTGTTAAAATTAATTTTTCTTTATTAAAATTTTGTACTGTCTTATAAACATTTTTTTTTTAATTTCATCTAAAATTAATTTTCTGTTTGTTGAAAATCCACTTTTTTTCATAGAAAATTCATCTTTATTTTCAACTAGAAAAATTCAAAAATTCAACTAAAAATGGTTGAAGTTTAATCTTTTTTGTTTAGAAATTCGACAATTTGTTTTATAACTAATGTTTTCCGATCCAAAACTAAACTACTTAGTTAAAATTCAAATATTTTGTAAAAAAAAGTTATTTTGCTTCAAAGTTTAACTACTTGGTTTAAAAGCAACTGTTTGTTGCAAAATTATTTTCTCATTTGTTGAAAATTCACCTATTATGTTGAAAATACAATACATTTCAAAGTTTTAAAAAAAAGTTCAAAATAGGTTGATGTAGTATTTGAATGACCCTTGTTTGCTACAACATTTTGTTATCAATTATTTATTTTAATATTGGGAATTTCTTACAAATTTGCTATTTAGAAATTCTTTGTCATTCAATAACTGGTTTTCAAAATTTGAATAAGCAGAGAGTTTTGACCCCACATTTTTTAAAAATAACTTTATTTCTTCAACTCAAAACAGGTTTTCAACAACGATACAACCTTGGTTAAATTTAAAAAAATTTTGTATCGATTTTTTTTTAACTAGTGAGAGGTGAAACCTACCAAAAATGCAAAACTAAACACGTAAAATGAAAAAAATGGATAGGGGAAGCAATTACCGAAATTTTTTCGCTTTCTCTTTTCCTAAGTGCTTTTTTTAAAAATAAAAAGATCAACGTCACTCATTTCGACCGTAACTCTCGGAAATTGTCTTTAAATCTTATCTTTACACTTTGCCCATAAAACTTGCGCTTGTGAAGCCTCAGGGGACCTTTGACTACAAAGCACGGCTAATCACAATTCTAATTGCAAATCCAGTTAAGGTAACAATGTAATTTTTATGTCTTCTAGTGATTCCAATTACACTCGTAAAAAAATTGCTTCCTGCAAAAAAAAATTAATAAAAATATGTTTGTTGTTAAAGTGGGTTACAAGTGGTTTCTTCATTTTTTATTTTATTTTGACGAATCAATAAAGCTAAGTAATAACTCAAAAACAAATCTTTGTTCTAATTAAAAAATAAAGTTTTTTTCATTCTACATATAGAAATTATAGACAATTTTTCGTTGAAATAAATGACCAGGTCTTTAATTCAAATAAATTTTTTTTGAATAGAAAAAAATGTATTTATTTATTATTAACAAAAATTTCTTTGAATAAAAATATATTTTTACTGTCTGTGATGATATCTCGAAACATTTTTGTAATTTTTTATTTAAAATTAAATACGCCTTTTTGCCCGAAGACTCTTGATTTATTCATTTTCTTGTTTGATTTTTTGCGTTAAATTTTACTTAAGCAGACACTAAGAAAAAAAAAATGTTGCGAAGGCTTCTTTTCATTATCGTTGAATTGATAAGAATGGTCAATTGTTATAAATTATTTCTAAAGCTAAGTCTCCTTGGCCACAAATTCATGTAACTGTGTCACATTTAGTGCTCTTTTTTATCACTGGATTTCCTTCATTTTAAACCAAAGCACGTGCAGAATTTTTTTATTTTTATTTAAATAATTCTTTTCAATTTTGAGTAGATGTGTAAATTTTTAAATATAGATTCTACGCTATTTTAAACCGTGATTTTTCTGACGACTTTAAAAACAGTTTGGGTCATTCGTTAATTTTTATATTTATTTTTCCAATTATTTTGTAAAAATTGATTTTTGCATTTTTTTCGGAAACAACGAAAGGTACAAAAAATACCCAGATAAAAGTTTACGCTCTGAAAAATTTTTATAAAAAAATACCGCTTCATCTTTTCTGATATTTTACCTTGTTAAAGAAACAAAATCAAAATTATATTTTGAAAAATGTCTCGACCTTAAAAAATTTTTATCCAGAATTAAACTGATAGAATCCTTTTTAGTTTAGCAGAAACTATATTTAAATATTTTTTAAAATAAAATAAGAGAGCTTTTTCAAAAAATATTCCTTTCATGGCTTCCAAATTCAATGAAAAAAATATGAAAGATTTTTTGCAAAGCCCCACCTTTTTTATTTTATGCCATATTTGTTTACAGGTTTAAGACCAGATTTGTTTTAAATAATTTTTTTTAAACAATGCAAGATATTACAAAAGAGCAGCAGACATTTATCTTTCATTATTTCTGAGAAAAATGCAAAAATTCGATATTTCATAAATATTTTTTTTTAACATGAAGCAGCACTAGCAAACCCTATTATTAATATCAATTTTTAAAATATACCAAATTTTTAAAGATACCGAATTTTGGATCCTAAATTTTGAAAGATGCCATATTTTGAGCTACATTTATAACTACATACTACATACTACATTTTTAACGATAACAAATTTTTAAATATAAATACCAAATTTGAAAAATGCAAGTTTTTTAAAGATACGAAATTCTAAAAGATACTAAATTTTCAAATATATAAAATTTTAAAATACAACCAATTTTGAAATATGCCAAAATTTAAAAAATAAAAAATGTTTATAGGTACCACATTTTGAATGATATTAAATTTTTAAATATACGATTTTTCAAAGATACCAAAGTTTTAAATATACCTACTAAATTTGTAAGGCAACCACGTATTCAACTGCATAAAATTTTGGTAAAACATCAAATCATGAAAGATACCACATTTTAACAGACACAAAATTTTGAAAGACAGCAAATTTGTAAAGATATTAAAATTTAAAAGATAATAAATTTTGAAATATACCGAATTTTGAAATATGCCAAATATGGAAAAATAGCACATTTTTATAAATAGCACATTTTGGACGATACCAAATTTTTAAAGATACGAAACTTTAAAGATACTAAATTTTTAAATATATATTAACCAAATTTTAAAAGCAACTACATATTTAATTTTCAAAGTAAACAATTTTTAAAATTCATCCTATTTTTATAGATTCAAAAATTTTAAAGATACCAAATTTAGAAAGCTATACTAAATTGGAAAAGATACCACATTTTTGAATATGCCGGATGTTTAAAGGTAAAGTATTTTAAAATGTACTAAATTAAAAAAAAAACAAATTTTGAAATTTATATAGAATCTTAGAAGATAACAAATTTTGAAAGATACAATTTTTTGGACTATACAAAATTTGGAAGGATATCAAATTTTAGGAAATACAAAACGAATTTTAAAAACACAAGAATTTGCACTATAGAAAATTTTCAAAGAAACTAAATTTTGAAAGATATCACATTTGTGAAATATAGCAAATTTTTATAAATAACACATTTGAGACGAACCAAAATTTAAAATATGCCCCCTTTTAAATATGCCGCCTGTTAAAATATACCAAATTTTGAAATGTCAAATTTGTTTGAAATTTATCCAATGTTTCAAGTTTCCAAATTTCAAAAGATACTATATTTCGACAGATAGAAAATTGGTAAAAAAAAAAACAATTTTGAACGATACTAAATTTGAAAAGATACCAAATTTTGACAGATAGCGAATTTGGAAAGATCATAACTTTTGAGTGTTACCAAGATTTTTAAAGTACCAAAGTTTGATATATGTCACATTTTAAAAGAAAATAAGTTTTGAAAAGTATGAAATTTTTAATTTACTACTAAATGTTTAAAGATAAAGCATTTTCAAATGTACCAAATTTTAAATGATACATAATTTTGAAATTTATTACCTTTTTAATATACTAAACTTTGAATGATACCAAAATTTTTAAGGTAACAAATATTGAAATATATCAAATTTTAAAAGATACTAAATTTCGAAAATTAAAAAAATTTTGAATTTTGGAACTATAGAAAATTTTGGCAGATACCGCATTTTGAAATATACTAAATTTTAAAAGATAAATCATTTTAAAATATAACAAATTTTGAAAGATACAAAATTTGGAAGGATATCAAATTTTAAAACATTCATAACGAATTTTAAAAAAACAAGAATGTTCAGGATAGAAAATTTTCAAAGAGACTATATTTTGAAATAATGAAAGATACCATATTTTGAAAGATACAGAATTTGGGACGACACCAAAATTTGAAATATGCCACCATTTAAAATATCGTACATTTTTTAAGATGAGGCATTCTAAAATATACAAAATTTTGAATTATTTTGACAGATAGCAAATTTGGAGAGATAATAACTTTTGAGAGTTACCAAATTTTTAAAAGTACCAAAGTTTTATATATGTTAAATTTTAAAATAAACTTAGTTTTGAAAGATTACAAATTTTAAATTTACTACTAATTGTTTAAAGACAAAGCATTTTCAAATGTAACAAATTTTAAAAGATAAATAATTTTGAAATTTATTACATTTTTAATATAGTAAACTTTGAATGATACCAAAATTTCAAAGGTAACAAATATTGAAATATATCAAAATTTAAAAGATACCAAATTTTGAAAATTGAAAAATTTTGAATTTTGGGACTGAAGCAAATTTTGAAGGATACCGCATTTTGAAATATACTACATTTTAAAAGATAACTTATTTAATAATATATCCAATTTTTTAAATTTATAAAATTTTGTAAAGTACCAAAATATGAAAAAAGCAATATTTTCAATGACGCAAAATTTTTAGTTTTGTAAGACAACAAATTTTGAAATGAGTATATTAAATTTTTAAAGATACCAAATTTGAACGATACTAAATTTTGACAGCTAAAGAATTTTTTACGATAGGTAATTTTGAAATATCCCGCCTTTTAAAATATTCAAAATTTTGAGAAGAAATTGTTTTTTTATTTTTTCAAATTTTTCAAGGCTTCAAGTTTTAAAAGATAGCAAATTTTGAAAAGTAA
>JAAAKG020018025.1:0-20492 GCA_010014905.2 Druon quercuslanigerum
TATGTGTGTGTGTACATAATATTCAGGAATGTATATTAAATATCAAAACAATGAATGATATTTTATACTTCCACAATAATTTTGTAAATGCGATTGTATTACGATATCTAGATTTATGATTAAAGGCAATGGTGGAAGGACCCCGTACGAAATGTATACAAAATGGCTTTTCGTGGATTTCGCTTAAACTTTGTAAGTTTGTATAACCGAAAAAATACCAAATTTAAACCAAGTTCACGGAAAGCCATTTTGTGTACATTTAGTATGGGCCCCTTTATTACACAATGATGAATAATTCATTATCGCAGTTCTAAATTTCTTATACAAATATATTCATATCTAAAAAATAATTATTGACAAAACATGATTTTTTACATATTAAAAAATAATTATTGACAAAACATGATTTTTTACATATTAAAAAATATATACATTAGTTAACCTAAAATAAAATTAAAATAACAGTTAATGTCTGGATTTGACGGGGCCAAAAATTTGAATAATTGTAAATAATGAGTTCTGGAGAATGAAAAATTTCATGTCATATTTTATTAACCTGCAAGAATCTTTGTACCTTAAATTGCTAAATTTTCCCAGTTTTTAAGATAGTAAATATTTTTAGTAATACAGTTCAAATGTACAACTTTTTCTTTTTATTAAAAAATTAGGTATTCTTGTAATTTGTTATAATCTGTCCATCATGTATCAAAATTTATTGGCAATGTTAAATATAAATGAAACTTACTTGATGAAACTTACTAAATTAAAATTAGAAGATTTCACAGCTTTTTGAATTTTATTCGAAGACGGATCTCCTTGAATACTAAAATGAAAGAATGAATGTAGCATTTAACTAAAAACAAATAAAATCAGTTTACTTCAAATTAATTTTGTACTAAAAAAATCACATTTCGAATATTTTTTTGTATTTTTAGTTTTTTTCTATAATTTCTTCCCACTTTCAATTATTATTATGTAAAATTTGGAGTGATACCACATATAGTTATTCATATACGAAGTCTGCTTATGGGCCTACCACATAAAGAAGGCATATAATTTTTTTTATAGAAAATGTGTGTTTAGTATATTTAAATGTACTCCTCGAATAATTTAGCCTATCTCTTTTAGATAGCAAAAATTTACAGAAAACGTGAAATTCTACTAAAAAAAATCTGCGATGCAAAAAATCTATCAAGTAAAACTATATCAATTTTGGAAATCAAATTTGGTCAAGTAATTTGGAAAAAATGTTCGTAAGAACTTAGAAAGGGTCCCATAGACCAATATCTCGCACAAATGAATATTCTAAAAATAGATATGAAAATTAATTGCGTATGATAAATACTTTTCAAAAAATGACCAAACTTTTTCGAAAAAACACTCTTCTGAAAAAACGTCCAGGTCCCTGGGACCCGTTCTAGCATTTGAGGGTTAAGCATCTTCTTTGTAAAACTAGCCTACTTCAATTTTGTAAATAAATTTTAAATAGCCATTTCACATATTATGAAACTTAGCGGGACTGTATCACACCACCAACCTTCCATGGCGAGAAATTAAAAAAAAATTTTTTTTATACATTCTATCCCGTCAAGTTTTATAATGTCTAGAACGGCTTTTTAAAATATATTTTAAACATTTATATAGGATACATTATAAAAAGAAATTTCCGATTACATTATCTTATGAATACTCTTTTTCAAATTACTCGGCCAACTTTTATTTAAAAAATTGATGTAGTTGTACTTGGCAGTTTTTCCATCACAGGTGTTTTTTATGAGATTATCATTGTTTCGAATCATCATGTATTATATTTATTTAATAGTTTTTCATAAAAAGAACATTTCATAGTTTTGCTTTTACTTCCCTTTATTTTTGCTCTCATACACTTATATTTCATCAAATATAGTGACCATAAACTCTGCCATTAAAACACTGGTTTTATAGTTTTGTTTTACGATATATATGCGAAAATTATGCTCGAAATTTGAAAATGCAAATACTGAGTTTCAAATCTACATATATGTAGATGTATTACATAAGGGAATGCCCGCTACTTTTCCAAGTTTTCATTTAAAGAAACAATCATCGTATTAAACAACTTTTGAGGTATTAAAGTGCTGAATTAAGACGAAAAAACTTTCTTTAGAACATCAGAAATATTTATCTGATATTTCAATAATTTTTATACATATGGATTATTTTAGATATAAATCTGCAAAATAAATAAAGAAATGAGCGTCTTATTTACTCCAGGAAGCAACATAGCTTCATAAAAATTGTATCTAAACACCCGAGTGAATACCATTTGCGAAACAAGTTAGTAAAATGCAACTAAAATTCATTAGGGAAAAGAGAAACTCGAAACGGATCCCAGAAGATCTGCTTCGTGAAAACGTTGTGACATTAATTGGATATTATACGAGGCAATTCAACTTTTGCAGATGTACCTCGCAGTTTTTTTTTTATTTTGAGCTGGATTCGGTCGCTTCCGTTTCTGTCTCCGTTTGCTCATCCGTTCTGTTCCCCGCTCCACCTTACTTTCTATCTGCCTGTGGAATTGCTATCGCGAAACTCGTCGTTTTTTCACTACTCTTCTCTTCGATTCTCAAAAAGAAGCCGAAATTGAGGATGATGCACCCCACTCCCACACCTGACAAAATCCTTCTAAAATCGAACCTAAATTCGATTTCGCACAAAGACCGATTCAAACTCGCAAGAGGATGTTGGGATCCATGCAAATCGAATACCTAGCATTGTGAAATAGCAAAGGAACCAAATCTGACAAACTATGTGAACGTGAAAGCGAAAATAGATCCGCGGTTCCAAATTCCAATACCCCTTTGAAATCCTATCAAGCACGGGGGAAGGAATTTTTCAATTTTCTGTACAGGCATTCACTTCAATTCATACACTTCACCGAAAAGATTTCACACATAAAGACATTTATTATCAGAATCGATTTTAAACGTAACTCTTTCAAAACATTTTTCGTGCAATTATGATTTTTTAGATTTAATAATAATAATTTAATTTAATTTATTTTAATAATTTTTCTAATTATTGAGGAATCATCTGCAGTTGATTTATTCTTTTTTAGCTTGCTCCTCAATTATTGAATGAGCGTATATACAATTTTTCTTAAAATATTAGCTTCCCAGCAATTGATAAGTTCCTTAAAGATTTTTTGATAAAAAAGATATTCTCCATAGTTCATGAAAAAAGTATTTTAGAGGGGAAACTGCAAGAGTAAGTAACAATTCGGAGTACGAAATTTGAACTTGTCTATTAGGAATAACAAATGTTTGAGATAAAAAAACTGATTGTCGATATAAACAAATATTACTGTCATTTGAACAGTTTTCATCAAAATAAAACAAAAGTTTTAAACTTAGTGAATAATATTTCTGAAGATAACGGCTCCCGGGGTTTTTATTCATAATTATTAAAGTCCTTTTTTTAATCTGTACATTTTTTTAAGAGTAGGTCAGTAAAAATAGCGTATTCTAAAAATTGGTTAGTTTATGTTGGTATCACTGAATAGACTAGAGAATTACGATTTCCAAACATGGTCAAATGCCTTACTCTCGATTTAATTTCGTTACGTTTTGCGAGAAATGCATCTTACCAATTTTTTCTCCCTCCAGGATCAAAAAATTTCAATGAATCACGTTTGGATTTTAAAAATATATATTGAAGAATTTTCGGTACTTCTTATTAAAAGAATTCAAGTTAGGAGTCCATGTGTGATATTTTATAACTCTACAATAATAATAGAGATTTCGTCTGCAACTTTTCCCGGAATGACGATGACAAAGATAATTGAAAGATTAACTAAGTTTTTCCATAAAAGGATATTTTCCCCTAAATTTTCCACCAGATTTATTAACAAATTAAAAAATTTTAGTGTAAAAGTTTGTAAAAATATACAACAATTTAGAAAGAATTGAGAAAATATCATTTTTATCTACAATAGTTTCGTCAGTTAAGAACTCTACAAAAAAAACATTTTTACTTGTGACATTTTAAAACAAAAATAATTTTGTTTTTTCTACCTTATTCGTTTATTAGAAGAACTTTAGACGAATTAAGGCATATCATGATACTGTTTTTTAAACCTAATTTATCAAAACATTGAATTTAACTCGTTTCATTTAATTAAAATAGGAGTACTTCAACAATTCTGAGAAAGTAGAAGCTTTTTTTTAATTTCTTCTTAAACTTCTCCCTTGGCATCCATAGTAATTAGCTGAATCTTATAGATGCGCAATTGTGCATACACAGTCCACGTTAATTTAGAAAACACCTCACGGACATTTTCTATAGAGCTCGAGCGTAAGCAGCGGCAAGGCGGTCGTTAAAAGCGTTTGAACTTTTTAAAAAGTGCCGCCTCGCCAACGCCACCAAAGGGTGGTTTCCACTCCTTATAAACGGTCTTCTAAATCTAAGAGCAGCCTAAAGACTCCACTCAATCCCTATGAATGGCATATTGAAAATTCTACTTTTATAGCTCGTAATGATGCTAAGAACTCAAGGTGATTATTTGTACTTAAAATGCTTTAAACTAAGCTTAAAAAATTTAAATTCTGTAGTTGTTTATTATTAAAAGTAATATTTATATGCTCAGTTCTTTACGCTTACGATTGGTACATGAATTTCTCGATGAATTTATTACGATTGCGTCGAATAATTACCAAAAATGCTGAAACAATGCAAAATTTTAGAATACGGGAGAAATACAAACACTATGGTACAGGTAGGTTTAAATACGCTGGTTAACATAGTAAAAATTAAAATTACAATTCGGTGTATACAAGCATGGTTGATACAACTCAAAGGGTTATGTCCCAAAGCATGCTTTGGGGTTTTTGTTTCTATGTAAAAGTATAATAAAGAGTTAAAAGTGGGCATCGAGTGTGACTGTCTCATGTTACAACTTGAAAATTTTACTCAAAAGATATGTATATTAACCATATTTTAGATGATCAGTTAAACTCCATTCAAAAAGGAAAGCAAGAAAGTTCTTTAACATACAAAGTGAACCTACATCTTTCGGAATTTTGTTTGATTCCATACTCCTCCTAATAATAGATCATTACCAAAATTGTAATACGTTTAGGCAATAAAATGCGATTTTCTGCCATTTTCAAGAAAAACCACTTTAAAAGAATCGTTACACGTGAAATGGACCGTGAGGTGAGAGACTTTCAACTCCCGGTTAGATCAAGCGACAGCGCTCCGAGTTTACCACCGGAGATTCCGCATTCAATTCCTGCTACATAAATTTTTTGCTATTTTTTTCATTCCAATTTTTTAAGTTTCGATTAAAAATTGAAATTGAAATTCATTTTAAATTAATTTTTCCATACGAAAAATAGGGGTTTCGACCTTAATCACTTCCGAAGTCAATATTTCGAGAATAAGTTAGCACCGCGATGTTCTTGAAAAATTCGATTCCCCGTGCAATTTTCAGTTTAAAAGCATCTCTCATTACTCTAATTTTGAAATATAAATATTATAATAATATAAAATGTTTTTTTTATATTATATTCTTATATCATTTTACATTACTACGTATTTATATTTTAATAGTTATTTATTTATATGATACTATTTTTATATACTTTGTTTTCATCGTATAGGAAAATGATAGGAATAAAAACATAAATTTTCAAATTAATAAAGAAAAATGACAAATTTATTATAAAGTGGTAAAAGTTGAAAGAACTAATATTTTCATACCTAAAAAAATATTTAAAAATTCTGGCAGCAGAAATCGAGCCTGAAAACTCCGGTTACGATATCGAGGCGCTATCGCCTGATCTAACTGAGCGTTGAAACCCTCTCGTATCGGAGTCTGTGTAACACGCGTGGATATTTTTTGAAGCGGGCTTTCTCGAGAATGGTTAAAACTACATCTCATTATTTTAGCATCCCAGTGGGCGAAAAAAATAAGGATAACCTAGAGACGTCTTTGGGATATCTCTAAGACGTCTTTTATAACATGTCTTTTGGACATCCTAGGGATGTCCTTAAAATTTCTAACGTCAGTGCGAAAGATATCCCGAAAATGTACATGTCTTTACGACGTCTTTAGGACACCTTTAGGACATTGGACGTCCTAGAGACGTTGGCAGGGCTGACAGAGGACGTCCTAGAAACGTCCCAATGACTTTCTTGGGATTTTCATAGTTTTGTGCCCACTGGGATATGACAAGTTTGATAATGAACTATTCGGAGTATGAATTTAGACAAAATTACGAAAGGTTCATGTTCAACTTGTTAGTCTGAAAAATAAATTTGTTTTTGAAAATCTCATCAATATGGAGTTGTTTCAGATATAATTTCTTTGTCATAGTAAATGATTGAAGATGGCTACTTTGTGAGCATGTCTTTATAAATGATTTTTAAAAGTGATAGAAGTTGACAATGTTGCATCAGAGTATTGATGTATGGACGTAAGAAAGAAAAATAGAGCATAGTCGAAGGAGCAAATCTAAAATAGAAACAAGAGGGATTTGCGGGCAGAGGCAAAGATCTGCAGTGAGACACAAGAGGCGGTGCAGAGACTGCAGAACACAGGTTGTGCTCTCCTAGACACCAAATACTTTGTCTTTGTTGTCTTTCTTATTGTTGTCTGTTTATCTCTAGTGCTTCCTCGCTCAGCATTACACTTGAGTGTAAACGCGAGGACCTGAAATTAAGTGATTAGTACGAGTCTGGCCAAGATCTTGCGCCTGAGAAAAGAAAGTAGACAGTCATCTTAATGATATATTTCTACATTCTATTTCATGAGAGACTTTTCTAATATTCTCTCCGGGTGTTTGGTCTAGCCTAGTCTAGAATCTAGAATCGAAAATCTAGATCTACAATACTTTCTCGTCAGCCGCAAGATCTCCGCCGTAGGATCGTTCAGGGATGCATAACACAGATGTGGAGTATGATTCGTATCGAAACAAAAGTACAAAAAAAACTAGCTCTTGAATTGTACAAATTCGCAATAGAAATAAAAAATTGCTCAAAGTGCATATCCAAACCTATTACATTTGATACAGCTGGTATTAGAGACAAAAACAAGTCAACAACTTCTGTTATTATAAGGTAATCTTTCGATCTTTGCTCGTAATTATATCATAAAAGAATCTTTACTTTTACTTCAATGATTCCTGCTCTTAAAATCTCAATCATTCTTGTATTTTTTTTTTTTTGAAATAGATGATTAGAAAAGACAAGACCTATCAATTGAAACTTTTTAGTTTTTGAATTAAAAAATTTTAAAGAGGGATTCATCGTGGCTCAGATCTTATCGTTATAGGCTTATGTTCCACTACTAAAGCTTTGGCAGTCACGTTGGCGCGGATTAGATTCCCAAAGCTGGAAGCGGGGCTGGTTGCGTTTGCAAAAAGCTTAGCTTTTGCCGATTGGTATACTAACCCACAGATAATCTACAGTTTATAATTAACCCTAGAGTACAGTCGCCAATCACCCTACCAGCTGATGCGACTATAAAAATCAAATTATTAAAAAATCTTTAAGAGGTCGCTTTATCAAACAACACCAACGACATCAATTTATGTCGCACAGAAAATCCTAAGATATTACTTCTATCTTGAAGTTGGATAAAAGCGATTTACAGCAGTGATACTCATTTGGTTTAAATGATCTAGAATTAGTATCGAACTTATTTAACAGTTTCGCGTAAACATTACATTTATCTTCGGTGAAATCTTTGAAAAAACAACAAGACTCTGGCAGGATGAGGAGAAACGAGATGTTGGTATTCAAAAAGTTCCAGAGGTGGTATTCCTTTACCATTTTTCCATTTTATTTTTTTAAATAAAAGTTAATATAATTCGAAAGGTACATTATGGCCGATTTGAAAAAATTGCACTAATTTGCTTTTTCAGTTAAGAAATGACAAAATTCGATATTTTTTTATGTTTGTTTCGGGAAGACTAGTCTATCCTCTTTTTCAACTTTCCTAATTTTTCGGGAGTTCGTACATGTATTCCCCATCACATAAAATTTTAAGTATAGATTAAATTGCTTAATTTCTTTCATTTGTATGAAAAAATTAACGGATATAACTAACGTTTGCTGTATTTTCGATATTTAAATGAATTTTCTATAATGATTTTTTAGTTCAATAATCCAAAAGTTAAAATTAATCACGATCAAAAACAAAACCAGAATAATTGTCTTTGCCATAAATAATTACTGTAAACAAATCCACTCATAGAGCATTTCTGAAAACATATATTTTTTGTCAACGGTATCATTTATTTTCATCTCAAGTATAATAGCTAGCTGTAATATATTTTCATTTGACGGCAACTGACATTTTTATAAACAACTTTTATGAAAACAATTAATTTATTTCGAATTTATAAACATACGATTTTCTGATTTTGTGGATTAACTTTTTTTCCTGAAAAATAATATTAGCATAGAAAATATTGGCAAAGAAAATTGTTCTTTTTATGAATAAATTTTTCTTTTTTTGTTAAAAATTTAATTATTTAGTTGAAAATGAAACAATTTGCTTCAAAAGTCATCCTTTTTGATTGAAAATTCGTTTTTTTGGGTTCAAATTCCAAATACTTGATTAGACTACTTTGTTCAAAAGTTCGTTTTTTTCTCAACTTTATTTTTAACTTGTAATCTTTTTTAATTAAAAATGTATATATTTTGTTAAAAATATTTTTTTTTGAAAAAATTAATCTTCTCTGTGGAAAATTGATCTTTTCTTAGTTGGAAATGCAACTAATTAGTTGAAACTGAAACTGAAATGTCAAAATATTATTTAAATGGTTTAAGATCCATCATTTTAGTTAAAAATTCGTCTCTTAGGTTGAAGATTTAACAATTTGGTTGAAAATTCGAAATAATTTACTTTAAAAAAGGCGATTCCATAATTTCATTAGGTGCAAAGTCTTCTTGACTGAAGTTATTTTTAGTCATTGCCGTCTCCATACTATGGCTAAAAAAATTCAGACCGTTGGGTTAATAGTGTCAATTACTACTTTACTGGTTGATATCTTGAATGACCGGTTAATGGTGGGACATTGACATTGGATACACACTAAGAGCATATATATTTCCTTACCACGAATCGAAAATTAAGTTTTATCTGTTCTATTATTTTATTATTCTGCAATTAGAAGTAATATTAATATCAAGTGAATATATTTTATCTAAATAACTCTAATATTCCCTTTGATTCGATACTGAACAAGAGATTAAGTGCAAACAATAGGCAAACACGTGCCACAGGTCACTGAATCCTGTTGCTGAGACGATAGATGATCACGTGAACATTCCAATGTTGAGGCTTGTGAGAACATCGATGTTGACATGTAATGAGATGAGTTCTGTCAGACTAGAATGTGTTATGAGCGTGACGGCTATGCCGATGTAAACTTTACCTGATGTCGATCAATCAGGGATTTTCTGGGGAAATTATGGATTTAGGGATTTTTAGTCGAATCAAAGAATCCTTTTGTGTATCATATTGTTAAATCTAATTTAAAAGTTTTTCCTGAAGCTTGAGTTAAATAAGTTATAAGTAGTTTTAGTTGTACGCACTTATTCGAGGTACAAGTTTCATCAGAAAAAGTATCTCGACAAGTTTGGAAATCTAGTATGCAGAGGGAAATAATTTTATGTTTCAAGGCTGCCGTTGCTGCAGTGCAGTAAAATTGAATCTTATATGTAAATCCTCTGTTTACGATGCAATGTTGGAACTGTTGGAAAACTAATGTAGTTGGCAGAAGTTGAAAGAACATGAAAAACTTCTTGCGTAAAATTAAATAACATTATTTTTTAGATCAATATAGAGTTTAAATGAAAATTCTTTTCCTTAAACTAAGATTTTGAGAACATGTCTATTCTCCTTAATATCTCGATTCTGCTGGCGTAGGGAATTTTTATGGGCAACATTTATCATTCTGGTCGCGAAACGTACACTAAACTTTTCGATTTAGTTTTAGTATTGGACAAAGGCTACTAAAAAGCACAATATTCAGGAAACGTTGGCACGAAAGACGTATCGATTTCCCAAGGCGAACTTGATAATAATTCACGACAATAAATGTCAGTATCGAATACAGAAGAATTTGCTGGAAATCAATATTCTATAGACAGCTCAACACGATGAAGTAAATCATACTAGGCTTTAAAAAAAATATCCATTTTTAAAAGCAAAATTAATGTTATTTTTTCTTAAAAAGATAAGAAATTGTATTATTTCTTCTGCAAATGTGCTACATATTATTACTGTTTTCCCGCTGAAACTGGAAATAGAGCATCTATTATCTCAAAAACCAAGAAACTAATTTAACTGTATTGAAATGCGAGTATTTGACAGTTTCAAATTTTGCAGCACAAACGTTATAGGGAAGACTGATCATACAATTAAATGTACTTCAATTGAATTGAATTTTCCTTGAATTAATTTTAAATTCTCTTACTTTCACTTAAATTTTCCTTAAATTCACTTTTAATTTAAATTATATTTGCTTGAATTAAACTGAATTTAGTAGAATTTATTAAAATTAACCTTTTGCACGACCAAGAGATTGTAGAGCTCATCTTCAATTCCGTCGAATTTTCTGGAATTATCTTTAGCTCACCTGAATTCACTTTAATTCAGTTAATTTCGATGGCTGTACTTAAAAAGATATAAATGGGCCATTGCCTAAAAGATTTGTTTGAATAATACTAAAATAAATGACTTACACAGAAGTATTTTTCGCACTGGAGTTTCATAAAATTTTCTTAAATTCCATCAAAGTCACTTCAATTTAATAAAATTTACTGCAAATAAATTAAATTCCAATCAATCCTTTCAAATTCAGATAAATTTAAGAGAACTTCACATTCGTGCGTTAAGTTTATTTCCTACCCTTGAATTCCGTAAAATTAATCTTCCTTTAATACAATTTGATTTATCCTCATCAGTTGAATTTACTTTTTTCAGTATTTTTGATTAATTACTTACATAATATTCTCTGCTTCTAGTTTTTGAAGCGCTGCAGAATAAAGCAATGGACACTAATATCTGACAAATATTATATTAAAAAAAATATTTTTTACAGATACTCTAGTGATAATTTCACGAGTTATGCTCGACGCGTGAATTGATGGAGAATTTTACGACCAAAGTAATGGGACGATAAATAATAACATAAAAACTGTATAGCTGGTTTGCCGAAATGGATATGATGTAGTATAGGTTTTTATGATCACTTTTAAAACAAGGTAATAATTCCAACATCAAATTGAGTAGTTAAGAGAAACGAGAATAAAGTTGGTACTTTCAATCGCTAATAGGAATCAGAGAAATGCAAGGGATTAATTTTACAAATAGATGCTAGAATAGAGAATGGAGAAAATATTTTTAAGTGGAGCTTAAATCTGATTTCCTGCTCTTCTAAAAAAACTTTTTCCTGTGCTGGAAATAATCCCTCCTTTCGCCAGTAAAGAATGGTCATAGAGAAAGAACTCAATGGAAAAAGGGTTCGTAAAGTCAAGTTTACGGGACTTCGGAGAATGTGAAAAAAGGAAACACCTCTGCTATCTAACGAATAAAAGCTTGATGAGAGACTTTATGGCTCGACTCACTAAGGAGAGGTAACACAAGGCCTTCAAAGGCGAGTAATAAAGCTCGTGTGCATTAAAATAATTAGGGGCAGACTTTGGAACGTCCATTCGAAAGAGTAATTCAGTCGCCGTTGCTATAACTTTAGTATGTAACTTTAATACAGACGTCTTCACTGCATTGAGACAGATTCTGTAATAGCGGTAGTTACCAGCAATGAAAAGTTATTTTTCTTGCAAATCCTCTCACATCAATTTCTATCTCCTGAGATCATAAACAACTTATCTTCAGATGCCTGAAAAACAGATAGAACTTCGAAAAAAATGATCTATTTAGCTAGACAACTGTACATACCAAATTTGCATTATCGTCAAAGTATAGAGCAATGTTAGTTAATTAGTTAGTTGTAATGTGGGGCGGGGAGTTCGTGAGGAGCCCCCTCGCGCTTATAACTGAATATTTTTTGTAATGAAGCTAAAAACTTTAAATCTTTTACTTAAAGTAACAAAGTTGTTGTAAAAATGTAGTTTTTTAAGTTATAAAAATGTTTGTAAAAAATTGCTCGCGTGTTCTCGCGACCAGCCTCAGCAATAATTTTCTATATAAAAAAGGTAACTGAATGTTTTAAATATACTCAGTGACATTTCTCGCATGAAGAAATTTTTATCTCATTGTTGCGTGAAACCAAGAACACGATTTTATTTGCATTTGTTCAAACAAAAATTTATGACTTAAAGAAATGAAATTGTCACAACTTTCATAATTTAACCAGCAAATATGAATTGTTTAGTTTCATTAAATAAATGTTACAGTTATCACTATTGATTCACGCGATATAAGTAAATGGTAAATCGAATACGTTAATATTCAATTCGCGATTATTTGCAAAGAAGGTGACATTTAATTTAAGGGAACAGATAATCTAAGAAAAACAGGGATCTTTTAAGGCCTGAAGATGAAAACGAAGTCGTCGGTTTGCTGGTTCCAAATATTTACTAAAGAAGATATTTCCTTGAATAAATAAGGAAGCCATATATATTGGAAACACATGGATCAAAAGAAGATCCAGTTGTACGGAAGTCTATGTGTATTAGGGTGACCCAAAAAACCCAATTCTTGAAAGGCAGTCCAGAGTGTCCAGTCGTCCAGAAAAATGGTGTCATCCCGAAATTTAGGAACCACTAGCCAAGCTTATGAAATATATTTGACTACAGATCAAAAATTTTGGAACGATGAGACATTCTGTTCTTGAAAACATATATAACAAGGTAAAGCAATTTTCATTCAAGGGTAATATGATTGGTCCAATTTTTTTATCAAAAGGTCTAATCATGTTAAGGCTGTTTCATGCCATAAGACAGCGACGTAAAATTATTGTTAAAACATAACAAAAAGATGCTATTTATTTTTTAATCATTTTTCAAATTGGAGCAAATTATAAAAATACGTACTGGACCTAAATAAATTAAACAATAACACATGATGTTTTCATGGATATTGTGTAAACCATTAAATTCCACTTCTACTCTGAAAATCTCAACCGCTTCCTAGCCGCGTTGCGCGCCAGACTACCCATACAAATAATTTATTTCTCTTGACTCCCGGGAGGCAGCGTTTCATTGTTGCATTAAATTCCATAAGTGAGCCCATTAGTTCCTCGATTGCACTGAAACGTGAATTGAGTTTTTATATACATTCACATCGAAATTCTGCGATACTTTACCGCTTTTTAAGACGTTGAAAATGGAATGATTCTGCCGTACCAGGCTATCCCATAAATTAGGAATTCTCTGCATGTAGTGCATTAGGCAGAGATGGAAACAGAGAACAATATATGTAAAGAGAAATAGCGAGAAGGACAGACATTGGGATGAGAAGGCATTAGTATTCACATGCTTGATATTTCAGTTGACACGCTTCATCACGTGGACGTGACGCATGCCACAGTGAGTAGGCCAAGCCGAACTGATTTCAAAGGGGATGATATTGTTTTGACATGGCCATACCATGTAGATGTGATCATCCTCATGTACCCCATGATTCAATACCAAAGAGTAAATCCGCAAGTATTATCTTTTAGATATTTAACATTCGCAGAAATCCACAAGCGAATTTTACTCTGTTTAGTGAAACATCGATTTTCTCTTTTTAATTTGAAGCTTTGAACTTTCCTCAAGAGACGCGCTCTAGTTGGCTTTCAGTCAGAGCTTCGTAATACAATTACAAGCTGAAAATCAACACTGATGAAGGCTCTGAGCAATTATTTAAAACTCGTATCTAACAAAACATAGTTTTCCGACCAACGAAATTCTGCTGCTGAATAAAACATACTTTATGCAACTGGATACGATTAAACCATCAGAGATGTTAGGATTATGCTCTTCATTGCATTGAGCAAATCATAGTGACATACAATCAGATCATCCAAATGACACGTACTTTTCATCTTTTTTCATCATTATATAAAGTTGCATCAAAATCATGGTTATTAGGGGCGCTTTTTGTTTGTATGATGCGCAATAGCGTTAGGAACAGTTTCGCTTATTTAAGATATGACAGTGTCTTGCTACGGTTGCATAGATTACTGATTGCTTTAAATTGGGTATAAGGAATTTTGTGATGTATTTTTTGACAATGAAGATTTCTGTTGCCAAGGATAATATGACTCGGAGAGATGCTCTCTCCTCCGTTAAAATAAAGTTCAAATAGAAATAAAAGTGATCGGGAAGTCCCAATTGTTTTTTCACAATTTATACTACTGATTGGCATTTTATCAATTTAAATAAATTGAAGACAAAATGAAAATCGATGGGCCAAATCCCGAATATTACGTAGTTATATTGCTAGGAATGTTTTCTTATTATGTACGGCAGAATCGTGTAGAATAGAATTATTACAATTTATCATTTGTGACAGAATCTTGTGATTTGAAAACGTCAATAAACTGTTATCCTTAAAATTTCAATTTTTCTTCTTGAAATCTGGAGAATGTAAAAAGAAGGTTGCAAATGTTGAAAAACACCAAACAGTAAGTGGGGACGTGGGGACCACTCCATTATATAACATAGACCTAACCCGACTTCCTGAACACATCGCCTCGCGGTTTAGTCAAAAAGACATGAGAAACTAAAGACGAAAGAGCAAGAGAGATGTGTAGGCAAGAACTGAAAGGGATACACTATAAGGGGCTGAGTAAAGAGCAGGGACATTTCAAATGCTCCCAGTGTGACCTCGTCGGGCCTAAAAGCTTTTGTGGGTATCAAACGGACTCTCGAGAAATGGTCCTATTGAAGGCAGAGCATCTTCTCTAGAATTCATTGGAAGAATAGAGAAGCGGAGACTGAAGAAGAGAGAGATGGTTAAGAGAATTCATCTCATACAATCCTCTGATTATTTTGGTGTAAATTAAATTACTGGCGAAGTGAAAACTCCTGCTTTCAGTAAGTATAGCCTTTCACCCTTGGAAACAATAATTTCCTCATCTTCTACTACATTCAATTCCGTTTGAAGAAAAGGGTAAGGAACGAAACTTCGTTTCTGAAAGGATAATATTATCATTCTTCAGGAAAAGTATTTAACTGCAGCTATAGGGATGGAAAATTAATGAGTAGTGAAAGAATTTGTAAGCATTATTTTACTGTGGTTCATAAAATTAATTGTAAAAAATAAGTTGGATTCTGTGGTTCGACTGTTTTTGTAATGTAGGTAGGACAACACAAATGATCTTTGCCTCTCATTGCATCTTTCGCGATGAGAAACAAAAGTTGAGGTAAAACGTTATCTTTTGAAATTAAACTTAATGTGTGTGTTTAATGGATATTAACGGGTACTGACCTGCAGGAACTCTTTGATTGTGGTATCAACGACCATAAGCGGACGCTGAATGAGGTGGACCACACCGTTTTTAACAGGAATGTTCGCTTTTATGATTTCAGCGAGAACAACGCCAGTTGGATGGTCTTTGTCTCCTACCAAGGTGTTAGACTTAACGTAAACTGGAATTTAAAAAGTTTAATTAAAAAATTAAGTGCCATTTACGTATTTCCTTAATAAAAGATTTCATCCGGTATTTAAAAAAATCTTTGTATTTGAGTTGCATCTCAGAGATATTTACATCCAAATACTGACAACGATTTTTGAAGATTTTAGATTTCAAACTTACTCAGGAAAAATTAAATTAGATTATATTAGATAGGATTCAAATCTAATAGGTAGTAAAAAAGTGCCAATGAAATCCCAAGACAAAACAAAGCAGTACTAAAGTAACAACTACTCTTGGCATTTATTAAAAATCCAAATAATAATAGCATTTATTCGGAATCCTAAAATAAGATCTCAATCGGATTTCTTGAGTCAGGTCACTAATAAATGTAATGATATCAAAAATTGACTAGATTATGATTTTATTCAAGTTAAATAAAAAATTGAATTAGTGGAAACTTTTGAACAAGTAATATTACAATAAAAAATATATATCTTGTTTAACAGTTTAATATCATTTATATGAGATATTAGAAACTCTACTATAATATACTTACCTGTTTTGTTTTTACCCTCTCCTACCGTATAGAAGCTGATAGTAACTTTCATATTATCGCTGCTAGCAAGAGTCTCATAGGGTGTATCATTCGGGGTAGGTCTTGTGAAGAGTACGTGATTAGGAATCACGTGTCCATCAATCACCTTGCCATCGATTTTCTCCGGCCTTGGAGAAGGCTGAAATACATTAAAGAAACAGTTAATTTCAGGATTCTTTCGACATTATCAGACAAAAAGATCTGAGAAAATCTTCGATTTTCAAAGAGACGCAGAGAGAATTTAAATCGAGAAATTTCGTTGGTAGAAGACTTTTTCTTGCTTCACTGCATTGTTAGCTCATGAGACGCGAATCGACGATGTCGGTGCGGGTTTATGACAAATACTTAATTAGTTCCTCGTGTCGACAAGACGGGTTACTAGCATTAATTATGCATCGTTCCAACCCTTGCTCATACCTTCCATGCTAGTACCTTTGTCGTAGGGGATAAAATGGCTACAAAAGCATCGCTTGAGTAACATGTTATGCGTAAGCAGATACTCCGTCAAAGACAAGAGCCGGGGTTATGCCGTATGGTGTAACGACGCGATGCGACGTAACGCAGCAACGAAGTCCCGACCGTCAGGGCTGCCTGATTGATGAACACATTTCATCCGCCGGTCGAAAGTTAAATATACCGGAAATAACACCCTAAAGGGTGGCTGCATGCAGGAAAATGTAAACTTTTCTGCACGGAGTACATTCAACACTCAATTTAAATATTGTAATAGCAGTAGCTGAACTTTATTTTTTAATTTTTATGGTACAATAACTTTTTATTAACCACGAGCAAAAACTTTCATTAAAATATATAATTTAGTTTACTGTAAGCATTATTATTATCTATTCAAGAATTAAGTTGGCGTCTTGTATATTCTAGTTCCTTCTAGTCTTCCAGTAATCATACTTCTCAATCATAAATACTTCTAGAAAGAAAAATAATTGTTTTAATTGACACATGAAAATGCCACTTTACTATGCCTGTAGAGCAAGAAAAAAGTTGTAATTTACAAACCCACGAAACCGGATCGAGAGAGCTTACGCCCCACTGCCATTAATAATAATAAATAAATAAACAAATAAATAATTATCATAAAGATTTGCACATGCGCGTGGATTTCTTTTATGTCCATGGATTGCAAACTTCAACATTTTTCTCGCTTTACAGGCAAAGCAATGTGGAATTTCCATGCATGTTAGGTTTAAATTTCATAATGTATATAGAGCTGTAATTCTGCAAATAAATTTAATAGCTCGTTGAAATTGTCACGGTCGGTTTTAAAATTACACTCCGAATCTATCCCAGAACTGTTGTTTAGGTGAACAAAAAACGATAAATCCATAAAAAAAACAAGTTCACAAAAAAATCCTATACCATTAAAACTGCGCTTCAAAAATTTTATAACATTTAAAATATATTATTTAAAATCCATATATTTTGTAGTAAAGTGTTCAATAAGTAATAAAAACTGCGTAAGTCTAAGCTAATAGATTCAATAATTCGATAATATTGGATTTAAAATTACTCATTAAAATTAAAATTACTCATTTCAAGTCCTACATTATCTGAAAACTTTTTAATAAAGACTGAGCTTGAAAATTGGTAGAAGTATATTTTACTTTTAGCCTTCAGGTGATGCAATATTACTTTTCAAGTTTTAGCTTGATATGAATATACACGCAAGAATAAGAATTTATATTATAACATTAGCTCACAAGTATCGTTGATAGTTTTAAAAAATCAAGTCAGATAAGAAGCCTTAATTCAGGGTAATAATCAGAGTCAATTTGAGACTATTTTACACGCTTCGTCAATTTTGCCGTACTTTTTCGCGTAAAAATTCATCTCACATGAACGCCACGCAATTCGATAAAACACAAGAGCACGCGCAATTGACACACACGTCCAATATTTTACATCGAAAACCTCGGAAATCACTAAAAAAAAATTAGTTCACTTTCAGTAATTGACTAATTGACTTTGGCAGGAAAATATAAAAAAATTGTAATAAAGTAAAGTAAAAATGCTTTCTTGAAAATAAATAAGACTCAGACATTTATTTTTAGAACATTTTTATCCTGATTTACATTTAAAAAATTTACTACCAATTATCAATTATTGAATATGATTAAAAATTACTATTATTATCATAAACCAAATAAACTTTTATCTATTATAGAACAGGTAGTCTTTCGTTTTGACATGGAATATCTCAAAAAGAAGTTTGCATTAAAGAATTAACAATGATTTACAATTACATTCTGATGAATGAAGTATAAATGAAATTAACTTATAATGAAATTGTGTCGATAGTTGTAATTAAGAAGTTATTTTTTATATATTTCATGTGAAAATGCCCCATAATTGATGAATTGTCAAGATGTTGTATTTCTTTAGCACATTTACAATTTTTACTAATACTTAATAGATGGAAATCCAATATTATTATCACTTATATTTTAGGATAAAACTTTTATAAAGAAATATGCTTTATTAATCTAATTTAAAAATCAATACAATAATTAATTTCCTATTTATAGTTTCTTTTTGCAGAATTAGCTTGGCCGCATAAACCTGACGCAATTCATCCTTATCCTATTTAAATTAATGCTAATCATTACGAGAGTTTAATCATTCCCAATTAAATGAAAAGTTAAACAAAAAAATTTTGCCGCTCATTGTTATTTATTTGTTTAAACAAATATTTCCGTTATATCATTTTTAAAGTTGATTAACTTGAACAAATGCAGTGCTAAATCCACGAAAATAGTGTATTTTTGTATCTGGTGGTTGCCAATTATAAATTTAGTGGTACAAAAATTCAAAATAACGGCCAAAATTTTTTTATTTTATTTTTAAAACACAATCAAAATAAATGATTAAAACATGACATACATTTTACTTAATGCATCGATAGATAACATTAAATAAATTGGACTTGAAATGAAGGGTGAAACTATCTTTAAATCGAGAAAAAGATCTCCAAAAAATTCTTTTTGACGTTCATCTTGAAAAGGTATTCTTTATAAACAGAAAGACGCTGGACTTATTATTTGCGTAATCAGTAATTTTTTGGTTCTTCTAAATGGTAAATAATAGAGTCATAAATCTAAAGTATTTTTAGAATTTTCGTATGAGAGAAGGAGATTATTTAGATAAAAATAATTTATTACTATAACTTTTTTGCTCCTCACGCAATTTTTTTTCTCCTAAACTCTAAATTATAAATTAGTGCAATTTCAGGAATTATCTACTAGTATAATTATACTCATTTAATTTGAGAAAAGGAAACTATAAATTTCATTGCGAATGTATATATGAGTTTTTTCGGACAATATATAGGAATAATTAGAAAAAATGAAACGGGAAACCTAAATAAAATAACACGATTGTATAAAATTATCAAATTTTTGAAAAAAATGGGCTATATTATGAAGGTGTGGTATTGATTTCCGGCAAAATATGCCTGATTCTAACTTACTCTCCTGGAAGATATTATCATCAACCAAATTTCTTTGTCGGCGTAATTCCAAAGAATTCTAAAGTATTCATGGTGACTTCCAGCGAATTCTAGGTTAATTCGAATAATTTTAAGAATTCATTTCCGGAATAAAAAATTAAAGGCAAGATACTTCTCTACCCATCTATCACACAACTTGCGATCAAGTTTCGGCATACTCGAAAAAATTGTAAGACACATCACAAAGCTTTTAAACATTATTTTTGGTTTTTCAGAATTATAAAAATTAGATTTTGTCCTGAAAAAACTGCCAAAATTGAAATCTTATGATTTGAAAAATGATGGGCCTTTTTTGCATTTGAATGTTATGTATTTTAAAAGAAATTATATTGAACATTACCATTTCTACCAATGGAAATTTTTCTATGTGCTTCTACCGAGGCTTCGGTGGTTCGAAACCCACCTTAAACTGTAGGTCCCCTCAGAAAAATCTGGTGCCATACTAAGGATAAACGGGCTCCGTACGGGGGCACAACCTTGGGGGTTGAAGCTGAATTTGAGAAGACTCGAAAATGAGTCACCGATCTCCTTGCGCTGGAGGCTCCGTACGGGGGCAACCAAGCGGGATGGTCGCTGGACGCTTTCGAGTAATAAACATACACACACATGCACTTACATAACACACTAGGATAGTGCTTGGAATCTGTGCATCTAACTGATGACCTCAGAGGGATTGCTCCCCCCCCCTATCCAAGCCTGCTAGGGAGGCTTGCGGATTGCATAGCAGGGGCGGATCCAGCGAGGGGCGAGGGTGGGCGATCGCCCCCCCCCCCTGAGCCTACAAATATTTTAGCAATTA